>JAWNOY010000200.1:352500-595914 GCA_035045545.1 Drosophila gaucha | reverse complement strand
AAAAAAATTGATTTTGTTAAATGTGGAGCCGGTATCCAACATATAAACAAATAGAAAGTGTACTTTATTTACAAGCAGCCAAATGCAAAATTTGGTGACTATAGCTAAAATATATAAAATCGACTCAGCTCGTCGCCCTGATCAAGAATATATATACTTTGTGGGGTCTGCCACGCTTCCTGCCTGTTACATACTTTTTGCAAAACCACTACACCCTGATTTCCCATTTTCAATGAGTTCAGGGTATAATTAGCAAAGACAACATTTGGCCTGGCAGACTTGAAGTTACTTGATTGAAATACGGTTTTCCTCAAACTATTGCGCAGTTCTTGATTTCAATTCCTTTTTTTTGTTGTTTAATTAAACAATTTAGGGGGAAACCCAATAAATCTAGCGCGCACGCGACATGGTGCTAGCTCCAATGGCAATAGCCCCAGGATGGAAAATGCAATTTGCTTTTTTTTGTGGATATACAACAACGTATTGTACTCAATATCAACAACCACAACATCAGCAGCAACAACAACCAGAACAACCACAGCAACCACAGCAGCCACAACAACAAAGGCCGCAGTTAATGAGATTAAAATACGCAGCGGGTGTTCCTTTGAATGAAGCGCCACGGGTTGTTTGCGCTATGCAAGGACATTTAACAGCTACGTTTAGTTGAACAAACTTGACTCAAAGATACCCTGCACTATGTTCGAATCAAGTTTAAGGCTTGGTTGCTTTTGTAACCCCACGAATAGGAGGAAAGTAAAATTATTTGTATGTGTACATATCTCACATTTATATCTCTCTAACAAAGTTAAGGATTAAAACGTTATAGTGCGTCCCTAGTAAGCTCATATTAATATTTTGCCTGGTTCGTATGGAACCCAAGTTGAAATTCTTTAAAAACTCAAAAAAAAAACAAAAGAACAGTTTTCGAAAACCAATACTCTCTTCTTTTCACTTTCTAAGCAGGGTATAAAACGTAATGTTTTTAGATTTATTGACAATATTTTAGGTACTTGTTGACATCTTGATGAAAATGTTTAATGTAGTAAAATGAAGTAAAAGAAAATATATTATTTTTTCTACTTTTCAATCAAATTTAAGTAAAATACTTTTACTTGATTACTGCCCAGTTATTATATTATAAGTATAAATATTTTGAAATATATATAAATTATTTTTATCATATTTAGAGGACATTGGGATTGGATACTATCCAAAATGTAGAGAGTTTAACATTTCTGTTTACTTTAATAAGTTCGCGATATGCTTAAATTAATAAAGATAGATATTAGCTCTTATCGATTTCAAGCAAACGGAAAATATTATAAATGTTTTGTTATTGACGCTTGATTTACTAAAAAATGTGCTAGATTTTTAACTTTCCTAGATCCATAGATCCTAGATTCTAATATCGGCAGTGAGACAGACGGACAGTGCTTAGTCGACACATCTATTGATCTTGATCAAGAACATATGTACATACATATATCCTTCATTAGGTCGACCTGCTTCTACCTGTTACATTCATTGTCCAGTTCCGATCTAATTCAGTTGTTCGTGATGTTAAAAAAACTTTTGCTTTGCCTCATAAGAATCAAGTACAAGTTACTTACATTTGATTTTATTCAACTGAAGTTCTTTTAAAAATTAAAAATCAAAGAATGTTGCCAATAAACGGCGAGCATATAATTATGATTTTAAAAACAAGTAATTTTTGATCTTTAGTGGAGGTCTTGATCTTTAGTGGAGGTCATAGCTGTTAACTAGTGCAATTTCTAGACGAAAACTTCAATAAGTTAGTGCTTAGAGCGTTTAAATTAGAAACGCCATAAAAGCAAATAAATTGTATCCAATTCCGATATATCTAAAGATTATTTCAAACTTCCCTAAGTATACAAAACGTATTTCTGATTAGGTAATCTCGAAATCCTGTAAATTATGATTTAAATAATTTATTTTTAAATTAAAATTGTATTTGTCAATGCAAATACAAATACAATTTTATTTTTCTATGAGAATTTTGTCATTTGATGTGCTGAAAGACATTTTTACGAACCTTCACATCTCTGGCGAATTCGAAGGCTTAAGTCATCTATTGGTGATGATAGAAAAAATATATAGAACAGATCAGCATCAGAGCTGGAAAACCATCGAGGGCTCTATCGATAGTATCAATGGAAATTTAGTTTTTCGATATATCGATGGGAGTTTCTCGATGTCGATATATCGACATTTTAATACGAGTGAAAGAATTAACACCGTCTAAGTCAGAAATCAAGTCTTTTTATTTCATACAACATATTCAATTACTATTTATATTGGCCAAGATACTAGAAGTTAACTTTATTGATTCAATGATTTTCGTTTCCTTAAGATTAATGAGCATCCACTACATGCACTTAGCCGCTGCTTCAGAGTCATTGTCAATCCCGGCTAGCTCCGTGGAGTCGAAGCGTACATTTAGTAAGGCAGGGCCGATCATAACTGACGGCAGGACTTCTTCAAAAGAAAAACACATTAATCAAATCATTTTTTAAACAATAATCAATGGTTGTATGAAGAATGATATAAATGAATCCCTCAATTTATACCCTGAACCCATTGAAAATGGGAATTCAGGGTATAATGGTTTTGTGACAATGTATGTAACAAGCAGAAAGAGGCGTGGCAGACCCCATAAAGTATATATATTCTTGATCAGGACGACGAGCTGAGTCGATTTAGCCATGTCCGTCTGTCGGTCTATCCCTCCGTTCGTTCGCATGAACGCAGCAATCTCGTAAACCACAAAATCTAGAGCTTTGAAATTTAAGATATATGTTCATGTATACCATACAAGTTTATTTTTATTTTTTGATAACTCATCCTATTTCCTTATTATCGATAACAATCGAAATGTTGACTTACTTTTTAAGCCATAACTTAAAGACCATAAAAGCTAGAGACACCAAATTGACTATGTAGGTTTCAGTAAAATACAGATAATAAACCTTTCAGATTTTGGATACCTCCCCTATTAGCCCTAAAGGTGAAAAACCTATTTCAAATACTATATTGTATAAAACACCACGTCGGACTTGATTCAGGGGATCTCCTAGTCGGGCAGACCCGACTCGAGCGTTCTTACTTGTAATACAATAAGGTAATGAAAATGTAAATTTCATATTTCATTTTGTTTTTAATAAATTCTAAAATGTCAAAATATATGTGATTCGGTTTCTAAAAATCTTTTTTTTAAACATCAAAAATTTTCGATGGAGCCATCGATATTATAAAACTATCGAGTAAGGCCTTCAGCTCTAATCAGCTTATTAATGCTTATCAATTGCCTTGTATTTCTTATTCAGTAGAGTTTAAGTGTGAAATTTACATACATTATATACATAAGTATGAGAAGCATATTGGTTTTATGCACTGTCCATCTGGCTTAGCTGTCTCCATCAATCTGTATGAATGCAAATCATTTGAAACTTGGTATATATACTCGAGTGAGCTCTTGTCTCATAAAGTGTTCAGATTTCTGGCATACGCCCTTTGGGAAAGTACTAAATTGGGAATTATTATATTTGCATAGAGCAGCTTCAAACCAAAATATCAATATTGAAGCTGTTATGCCTATTGTGAGTGTAGAAACTGCAAAAAGCCATATCTTACACAGTTTTAAAACTAGGTAAAACTGATCCAGATAAACCAAAGAAATAGATATATTGTTGACCTTGAACAAGTTTTTAGGCAATCAGAGCTTAGAAACTCTGACGAAACGGAGTCAGAAAAATGGAAAAGTAAGTTTTGTGGCTGCCTGAATTAATAATATAATACATATAATATTAAGCTATTCTACCTTAAGAGAAACTGCTAACTTCAAGAAGTAAATGAAGCACATATCCTACATACTTCTCGCACTGCAGAGGAACAACAAATATTTAAGCCTTTTTAATATTAAATCGAATTACAAATAATATTTACAATAGTTAGAGTCGGGGTTATGGGTTGGACGGTCGCGAGGCACTGGGCCAGAGCATGTGAAAAGATGCAGTGAAGCGTGTTAAATCTGGGGCGTCATTCAAATGAAATCGCCTGCAAATGAATTGTTGACAAAAAAAAAAAAACAATATGCATTGCAGAGGTAAAACAAAAAGTAGTAATTGTCCTCGGCTGTGCTGTTTATTTGAGCGATAAATGTGAAAATTGTCAATCAATTAAAAAGTTTAAAAACAGCGTCGCAAAATTAACGCACAAACACATCAGGCGCGATTTTCAATTTAGAGTTTTCGACTTTATTGTAGTGGCTTTGTGTGAAGGACTCGATCGGCTTCTGGGCAAGGACCGCATGCTGAGACAGCATTTGCATTGTTATCCCTTTGCCAAGTGTCTGGAACGCATCGATCTAAGCGAGCTAGATTTTGAATTGGGACCTCAGATACTGCCCTTTAGCTTATTTCGACTCATAAATAGATAAATCTACTCTAGGCTGAATCTAAATCCGAATCAGATGTCAAAAAAATATTTTATATTTTATATATATGTCGAAAATCTTAAAATCTAGACTTAATATTTCAATGCTCTCATTTCTAATATACTATTAAATAATATTTCAATTGGTTTCTCACATCTAACATACTATTAAATAATTATAATTTTTTTAACAAATTAAATCTTGTATTTAATACTAAGTTTAATGACAGTTTAACGAGCACTAGCTACTAGGACTATTAAATAATATTACAATTGGTTTTTAGTGAACTTCTATCTTTCTACTTTAGTTGAACTTAGCAAAACTCGAGGTCGGGCACACAAACTCATAAAAAAGATGCTGGCCTCACTCCTATTTGCTCTCTTTGCTAAGCTGGCGAAGTCTGCTGATGCTAGAACCGGGAAGTTCTTGAAATAGCTAAACAGATAACCTGATTCACTAAACTGATCAGGAATACAGTTATATACCAGAGTTATATACTACAATAAGATACTAGAGTTATATACTGAAGTTATATACTACAGTTATATACTACAATTAGATACTACAGTTATATACTGCTGTTATATACTACTGTTATATACTACAGTTATTTTATAAGAATATATTTTGTTTAAGAATGCATTAAGATAGTATCTTTAAGTCAAGTACTCTCAAATTTTAGTAGTTTCACTGACATAATTAAGATTATATTAATCAATTTTCGCATAGGAACATAAGTTAAATGGTATGCGATATTAATTCATATAATTTTTTTTTTGCATATACGGACTTAATAATACATTTTTTATCAATTCCTGATAGCTTAAAGGTATACTTAAATATATCTAAGCAGAGCTCAAACAATAAGACTCTCAGTTAAACTTATTTTATTATAATATTTCAAATAGGGAAATTTAAGAAGCTAAGAATATGAATATATATCTATCGCAAATCTGCTTTGTATTCTATTTTCAGCATTTAAGAAAAAGTGATTTTTCTTGTTAACGATTGAAACAAAGGCTGGTCAGCCAGGCAGTCAGGGAGAGAGCGGGACACAGCCGGAATGCTTTGTGGTTAGCCAGACAAACAATGGGCTGAAGGACATAAGCACACATGGCAGAGAGACGCTGTGTAGCATCATGACGGGCCGCTGTTGATATCGATGCAAGCGCATTTGGCGATCAATCGATCAGCAAATTTTCGAAAGTGACAATGAGTACGAAAAAGTGACAACTATTATAATCATTAGCCGGGATTTATGAGCGGCATTTGTGTGTGTGCCGGGATTGCCGAGAGCTCCGATCGGAACGAGGGTCGACGAGCCAGAATGCAGCGGCATACGGTAGGGAATTTGTCAGCGCACCACGTAATTAAAGGGCTCGCTTTTTGGGAAGTAGGAAACCTTCTTCGGGAGACCCCGTGCTAACAAAAATGATTTAATTGATAAATTGTGTCGCATGCTGTGCCCTCACCAAGGATCAGCTCAACGGACAACAAACAGTGGCGAACAACTGGCAACTGGCAAAGGCCAACCGCATCCCCAGAGCAGTTTGTCAGTTACATGAAGTTGACATTTATGCGTGTTATTGTTATTGTGTGAATGCCCCTGCCCGGCAGTTGTCCATCTCTATTCTCTCCCCGGCACCGACTCTCCCATTGAGAGCGTATCCATTACTTTCCCAAACAATAACTTTTATGCAACATTCAATGCCTGACTGTTGTGTTGTGTTGTGTTGCGTTTCGTTGTGTTCTTTTTTTCCTCTTTTCTCTCGCTTTCATATTTTCAACTCGGATACATGCATGAGGCACATTTTTATCCTATCCACAATTGCTGCCGGCGGCCTGCCTGGCTCCTGTGGCCACTGTTGACTCTGTTCATTGTTATTGCAATTTTTCCAATTTATGGCACGTTTTATCCAACGGACTTGGCAAATGGCGGCCTTTTCCACATCGGCTTTGTTCGCCGATGCGGCAGTTTGCGTTTTATTTTTTCCTCTTTTATTGACAACTTCCTACAGGTCTTTATTATGACGAACTGAGCTCTGGACTCTCTGACTACTAACGGAAAGTATCGTATCGGTATCCTAGACAAATTGCTGCACAATTATGTGGAAATATATACACGTATATAGATTAAGAACAATATTAAACGGAAACAGAACTGGAAAGGCTACTGCGGTGCAGTTCAAAGAAATGTCAGTTATAGAGCAGAACTACTTGAACTTGTTGAGATTTCTTTATAAATGAATTTATTACTTAAGTCTTATTCAAAGAATTCATAGTTCTGGCTAATAAGAGCTTTAAAAATATTTTTTTTAATTAGTTCAAAGTTTCAAATATGCAGAAATTGTTAGTTAGTTACTTTTGTGGTCTGATAAATATTACAATCTCTAAGATATACAAATTTTGAATATAAACAAAAATATAAACCAAATAAAAGTCTCTGCAGAAAGCAACCATTAGTCTTAGTCAACTTAACATAAGTTAAAGAAGAACTGATCTTTCATTCCGTGAATAATAACAGATTTACACTTCGAAGCAACTTCCTCTTATCTACAAATATTATATCTTAAATTTCAGATATTAAATAATCAAAATTAACTTAAAGTTTAATAGAAGAAAGAAGCTCCTATGGGAACTATATATATTCCTATAAATATGGCTACATATAAATAAATAATAAGAAATTCCATTAATTTCGTGGCCAACAAAATTGAATTAAATTTAGTAACCAAAGAATCAGACGAAGCTTTTCTGAAGGCTAAATCCGATTTAGAAACAATAAGACTAAGGTTTTTACAGGAGCAATATTTACAAATTCCGATTTACAAACGATTAGACTCATGTTTTATATAGGCTCTATATTTACTCAAAAGTGATCAAGCATATTTAAGAGCCTGTAAGATTCTTAATATTCTTAAGATTCTTAAATATCACAAACCCAAAACCTTAATAAATTTTTTTAAAAATCTTAAATCCTCACCTACTGATACTGATATGTAAACGAAGCTGACGTTATTTACATTTGAGGTTTAGAGTATCTCGAAGACGTGATTACGCTGATTCCAGATTCGAATTAAGCACTTCTTCCAAATACAGGTTAGTTTTTGATTATTAAATCCAGTAGTATACGAAGAAACTTTAAGTCGAATATCTTTTATGGCATATCTCAGATATCACAATTTTTTTGTGAACAGCTTAAACGACTTAGCTTAAAAGATAGCAATCTTAGAAGAAGAACTAGAGGTTTGTATACGATAGTCAAATAAAAGTTAGCTTATTTTATACCTTTCCGTGATCCTCCAGAGACAATATGATTTCTCTGCTGGTGATATACGAATAAGAATAATATATATTGCTTAATAATCCCGATAATTCGGCCCCCGCTAAATCTAAAATCTCAATAATTTGTAAAAAATGCTGTCAATTTGAACAAAATTCGTTCAAATTCCTGTTCGATGAATCAAATTCCTGTGTAATTCGTAAGAAATGTGATCTTGCCATTTCGAATTATCGGAATTCAACAGTATGCTTTGATATTTCTAGACTGTGTTAATGTGATTATAGGTTCATAAAAGGATAGAGCAACAATTTCTTTTCGCTGATGGAAACTCAAGGTTTCAGTTAGCTTAAGTTAACTTTTCCCAAAGAGAAGATATTATAAGAATATATATAGTGAAACGCGTTCTAATTCAGTGGTGCCCACTCGACTGAAGCATGCATATTTGTTTGGAGATTCAACTGTTGTCCCTGTATTTATGCGAAATAGACCAAACTTGACATCATGCCAAAGTATGATTAGCTAGTTAATAATAAATACTTTTATTATAGGCTTATGACAAAATTGTATTTTGCAATTTGCCTTGTTCAACAAATGATGCCCCGCATGGGTGTGCGTGCTTTGTAAATATTTCATTCGAATGGTAGGCACTACTGGCTCAGAGATACCCTGTAGTTACACATTCTCCTTCTACTCTTGATATGTTACTTAGCTTTTCTCATGGGAAAACCTATATTGCAATGGATCAATAATAAACCCCTTTTATTTTTGAAGTCTTAGCTCTGTCGCTCTCTCTCTCTCTCTTTCGCTCCGCCTGTTAGCGGCGAAATATACCCATTTCTATTTAATTTTCAATGGGTATTTGGCATAATAAATAAACAAGCTTCGCATATTCGCATGATTATTACAATCAAATGGTAAATGAGGAATGAAAAATACGAATGAGACAATGAACAGCTTTTAAGTATATGTTATGAGCCATGAATAAATAGCCATGAATCCAATAACAATTTGAAAAAAAGCCACAAAAATGGCTGCTTTTAAAAACTGTCAACGGAACGGTCGCCACGCCCACATACCCTTTCCATGCACCAGCATTGTTGTTGTTGTTTCTGTTGCTGCTTTTCAGCTGCAATTACGCGGTTAAGTTAATAACACATTTTTTCAAGTTGCTGTTGTTTTTATTGTTTAGCTACTGATGGGGATACGCACAGTTTGAGAGAGAGGCGCCCCGAACAACCCACGCCCCCAGCGCCAACCTGAATCCACAGTCAAATATGGCCCCAGCCAACGGTTGTTTGTTGTGGCTGCCCATCGTGCGACCAGCGCTTGATGATTGGCCAGCAGCTGCTCGTCTGGCTTTATGGTCTACCCGTTTCCCCAAAGCCCTCCCCCAGCTCCCAGGCCCTGCCAGCCTTGCTTGCGCTCGCTCTCAGTTGGCCAGGTCTTGGGCTGCGCGTGCTAAGCAATTGTTATCGGGCCAAGAGGTGCAAATCTATCAGCCAGCTGTGATCCCGTCGTCATGGCTTATACACTTCATCTTTGTCTTTACTCTTTGCTTTGCGGTTGCCAGCAAAGCAACAAATTTGTCATAGCTGGCGTGCATTTGTAAATGAAATGAAATATATAATAATGTATTAAAAATTATAATAAAATAGGGATTGTTAGCCAGCAGATACCCTATGCTTATGCATTCTGACTGTGGTAAATGGAATCTTTATCGAAATATCTAACTGAAGAACTTCATCTTTCTTTGTGATTTCTCTTACTCTTGCAAACTACAAAACTACTTAGTTTTTAACAATTACAGGGTATTAGCTGAAAATAAAAAACTGTGTTTGCCTAGCTCGCATTTAGTCCTCTCTGTGCGTGTCTATTGTTTGCGCTGTAATTGCACGTCAGCAGACTTTGTCATAGACATAGAAAATGTGTCACGGCATGACCGACGCAATTTGGCATTGCATCGACATACCCACATCCCAGATCCCTGTGCCTGTGTGTGGGTATGTGTGCATCTCTGAGACCCAGTCACGCACAGTGCAGGAACAAATGGAAGACCAAAGCGGGCAACTCTTTTGCCAGCCGTGGAATGAGTTAATGGGTTTGTTCTGCATCCGTGCACACGCACCTGATCATGATCTACATGCAATTAAATCCTCAACTGCTCCTTTTACTTTGTCAATTGTTCTGCGTAACTATCCAAAGGATCTGCTGATAAGACTGCCTGGAGATCATTTTCGACAGGGATCGTATTGGATATGCAAATGCTCGAATAGGCTTATATTGATATTATACGTTTTCTGAATATAGAAGCTAGATTTCAAGATTAGTATACTTTTTCTTATGGTATTTTTTGCATATACAATAAAAATCGCATATGGAAAATTTTAGCAGAGAAAAAGGTGCTTTTTAGATAGTAAAACCAATTGACAATGGGAAATCCATTATCTGACAATGTATGTAATAGGCAGAAGGAGACGTGACAGAAGTATATTATTCTTGATCAGTACGACGAGCTGAGTTGATCTAGCCATGTCCGTCTGTCCTCCCATTCGTCCGTTCGTATGTATGTATGAATGCATGTTCGTCTGTTCGTATGTATTTAAATGTATATTCTTGTATACCATAAGCAGTTAAAATCATCCTATAAATTTATCATCGATGAGAATCAATATTTGTCTTTACTTAATTTAACTTAAGGAACATATAAGTTAGAGACGTCAAATCTAAGTTGTAGATTTCTGTGATGAAAATACTTTGGACTTTGGATACCGCCCCTAATTGTCACCACAACTGAGAAAAACGTATTCAACACATTTGGATGTCAATATTATGTCCTGAAAATTTCATTAAGAAACTACTTCTAGAACGCAGAGAGTTATTAAACAGTTCACTTTTCATAGTGCTGTCCAAGTACAACCGCTAAATCAACTGCGCAGTAATTTGCGAGCGTGCATGTGTGTGCGTTTGTATATGTGTGCGTGAGTGTATTCGCAGAGATTGTTAAGACATCACCTCGGACTTGGTTCAGTAGATCTCCTAGTCGTGCAGTCCCGACTAAAACATTCTTATTTCAATTTAATAGAGAGAAACAATTTTTAAATAAATTTGGCTATACTAATAAGAGCAGCATTTAATATCATCAAAGTAATAGGTGATAATGAATTTTAATAATATAATTCATTATTATTATTATGATTGAATTAAAGAGCTTCTGAGTAAACTCAATCAATGTTAGCTTGAATTTTTTATTGAAACAGCTTTTTTATGATAGTTCCTTTCGATACAGTTTGAACGTATTTTCAAATTATGAACAATATGAATTTGGTTAGTTTCTATGTAAATGTGTAAAGCTAATCGACGAAAATTAAACGTTCGCTATTTTTCCTTTAGCTAGAGACTAAAGAAGATCCTTGAATATAAGTTTTGTCATCAATTTGATGCAAATTCGAATAATCCCAAACTAGTTAATCATAAGTTTTTATGCCCTTTTAAAAAGGGTATATTAATTTTGGTCAGAAGCTTGCAGCAAACAGAAGGAAGCATCTCCGACTATAAGAAGTATATATATATTCTTGATCAGCACGACGTGCTGAATTGATATAACCTTGTCCGTCTGTCGGACTGTCTGTCTGTATGTCTGTCTAGACTATTAGACTATTAGAGTTACACAGAAATTTTGCACATAGACTCAAATCTGGCAGGCATTATATATCTCGGAATCATCCGGATCGGGCTACTATATCCTATAGCTTCCATAGGACAGATCGGTTTTAGGAAATGTTTTAGTGAGATAAGTTCGGCGCTATTAAAGTTTTCACTTAAAATTTGGATATATACTTTTGTATCCCAACCGCATTCAAAACAAGTAAGAACGTTGCAGTCGGGCGCCACCGACTGCGTCAGACTCTGTTCCTGTTAAAGGTGTGTAGCCTCAATAAATTTTTTTTTTTTTTTCGTAAATTTAAATTTCATGAACAGTAACCCACATGTCAAATTTTTATGCTCTACGTCTAAGACTGTAGGAGATACAGTTTTACCCTATTTGCCAAGCCCCAAATGGGCGTAGCTATATATAACATATATTTTTGGGTAGAGGTAGGATACTAGTATATATATTCCAAGTCCCAACTCTTTGACGGAAATATTGCCGAAATTATCACGGTTTTAGTAAAAGATATAGTAATTCCCGATTTGCCACGCCCCCAGAAGACGTGGATACATAACTTTTGACTTATCTTAAGAGGAGGTCAACAGTATCCCACATGCAAAATTTGGACGCTCTAGCTCCAAAACTGTAGGAGATACAGTTTTATCCGATTTGCCACGCCCTTAATGGGCGTAAATATCTATAATATATATTTTTGATTCCGAGTGATCTACTTGCACATGTATTCCAAATTTCAAGTCTCTAGCTCTTAATACGCTCAAAATATTATAAGATTTATACAAATCGCTATATATATATTCCCGATTTGGTACGCCCCCAGGGGGCGTGGGTATATAACTTTTTGATCTAACTTAAGTGAAGGTCAACAGTAACCCACATGCCAAATTTGGATGCTCTAGCTTCAAAACTGTAGAAGATATAGTTTTATCCGATTTGCCACGCCCACAATGGGCGTAGATATATAATCTATATCTTAAAACGTCCGCGTGGTGTACACGAATATATATTCTAAATCCCATTTCTTAGACTTCAATATTGACTAAAATAACAGCGTTTTAGTCTTAATAGATATAGCATTTCCCGATTTGCCACGCCCCCTGTGGGCGTATCGGAAAAATACTCAAACTTGATCTGACGCGGGTACACACGAGTATATATTCCAAATTACAAGTCTCTAGCTTCTATAGTGTCCAAATGCTGCGCGTTCATACAGACAGACGGACAGACGGACAGACGGACAGTCGGACAGACGGACAGACGGACAGACGGACAGACGGACAGACAGCAAGACGGACATTGCACAAATCCAATAGACTCTTTTTCCCTTTGGGAACAGAGTCTAAATATATAGTATATATAGCTACGCTATTGGGGCCGTGGAAAAGTGGTAAAATCTCTATAGACAAAAATCTAGAGATCCAAAATTTTTAAAATACGTCAATCTTGAACTCTGTATAGCATATCAGAGAAAATTATAACCTCTACAATTGCAAGGGTATTATCAAACAACCATGCCTCTATTTTATTGCTCGGTTAGGAGATACCTAAGCTTTATACCTCGCCTTTTAAATATTTAGGCAATCTACAATTGGTGCACTCTATACTTTTCTATACTTAAGCATAATCTATATACCAAATTTTGTTGCTGTAGTTCCTCAAGCTTTACTGAAACAAGGATAAAAATAAGATACGAAGAAAAGCAGACCACTTTCAACCCGTCGGCCATACAGCTTACATATTATGCTAGGACAAAAAGTTTTTCCAACTAATCAAAAAACCCTTAAAAACTGAATCAAAGCTAAACTGTATCATAAAACGTACAACTTTAAGCATCAATGTTTTCTCATTGCTGTAACAGCTTTTCGCCAATTTATTTATGTATGTATATACATATATACATACATATATGTATATTTGCTATTTAGTTTTTGGCTAATCACATAATAAACACTTCAGTTTTAAACAGAGGTTATAAAATAATAGACCTATCACAGTCATATTCCAACTCTAGCTGGTTAATCCTAAAATCTTTGATGCAGTCTGTTTTCTGATTGACAGTTTTATATACTACTTACATAGATACATGTGTGTACGGCCACAACTACCAAAATATCTTGTTAAATTCAATTAGTGCGTTTCAATTGAATTTCTGGAGTGCAAATGACAATTCAGTTTGAGTTTCCCGCTTCCAGCTTCCCGGCCACCCTTTCTGTGTAGCTCTATTTTCATATCTATATAGTAAGCGCATCAGAAACTAAGCGCCCACACAATTATTAAATTGTAAGCAGTTGGTTAACGCCTCATTGGCCATTCGGCAAAATGCATCCTGTTGAAAATCGCATTATAGGGAAGCAGAGAAAAAGGATTATATTCGAGCTCGGAGCATGATTAGTTGACGTTGACACATTCCAGGAAGCGAGTGGAACATTAAATAAACGCTTGGTCAGCCTCATGAATTTGAATGTAATATGGAGTGAATGGGCCAGGAGTGCCATGAATGTTTATCCACGCTTACACACACACACACACACATACACATAATCCTAACTTGAACACAAAGCACATTTGGCGAAGGCGTCTTCAGAGGCTGGACGGGCGTGGCAGCGAGCGCGAGCACGAATGATCATGGTAGAAGCGACTGGCGATGACGAGGTGCCAAACCCCGGACTCCGAATCCGGGACCAGCTGGTGAACGCCCAGTGGCTGGCTGTTCGGCTGTTTGGCTGTTTGGCTGTTTGGCTGGCAGCCGGCCTATTTCTTGCGCGCGTTTGCATTTGTGCAGCGATTCATTCGACGGGCGGGAGTGTAACGCCCCCGTGTGTGTGTGTGTTCATGAATGTGTGCCCCGTACTGTTGAATATAGGACGAACGCGTTGCCTGTCACATGTCAAACCGGAAGTGTGCAAAAATTACCTATAAAAAAATAAAACGTAAGGGGCGCAAGCGAGCCAGCAAAGGCTCGAGATTTGCTTTCTCCCTTACGTGCCTTCTCTCTCTCTCTCCCTCTCTCAGTCTCTCAGTCTCGCAGAGTTTTGCTGTAATTACGTCTGCGCAGAGGACTCGGGCAGGACGTCGCATATAGCACCCTTTTGACGCCTGCAACGACAACGCACTAATATAATTATAGGCCAAACCCCGGAAGCGCTTCCATCAGCAGCCAAATAATCAAAGCATCCTGCACGGGGTGCCAAAGCTTTGTGCGTCTGCGCTCCTGGCGAGCGGAAGTCAATTTCTAGTCCTTGATGGATGGCCTCAAATGCTGCGGCACATGCCCAACAACCAACTCTCAAACTGCCTCATCACAATCTCGTCATCTTTCCGAGCACCATATAATTATCAAAACAATGCGCGAGTATCGGCTTTCACGCATCCTGTAGAGACCTGGTCCTGCACCCAGTTGTCGCTGCAGCTGCCTCGAATCGAGTAATTCCATTTCTAACTTGCTTTCTCGAAATGCCCCTACCGACACAATTGCCAGTTGGCACATAATTTAATTAAGGATCTTCCATTATCAATTAGAAATATTGCGTCATTGTTGGGCATTTCAAAAACCTCATCTATCCTAAGGACAAGCGCGTGCGCGAGTCCAGACATTTCTTTTTTCTTATTTGTCTTGCACTCTCCTCTTGCTTCACGCTCAACTCAGGATAGTGTTTGCTTAGCTGAGTAGGTTAATACTTAAGCACATAAATAAAATCAGGGTTTACGATTCAAATGTGTTGAATTTGTTGTGTGATGTTACCTTATATCTATCATATGTTGATATACAGGTAAACAAAATATGATTAAACTTAAAAGATATCAAGGAGCAGACTATAGTTTTATAAAGGTTTCGTTTCCTGAATTTACTGAACAGCAGCCCTACACCTCCTCTCCAGCTCTCTCACTTTCATATGATGTTAGAGAATCTCAAATGTTTGGCTAGAATATAGAAATGCATTTGTTAGATGTTTATTGTTAATCCAGCTTCAGATTCGGGTTCAGCTAATCAAAAACTAAGGCCTATTTACTCTAACTAACTCTCTAAACACAGTATTCATCCGAAAAGTTGCATTGATATTTGTCTATGTTATAGATGTGGCTTAATAAAATAAATAATAATTCCATTAAGAAAGCATTTTACTTAGCGTTAACAATAGATCACTTGATAAAGATGTTAGCTAATCAATCAGAGAGTTATCTTTGGTGCATATAACTAAAAACTCAATAAACTGACACTAATATTGATAACAGAATAATAAACTAGAGGGATGGGCTAAGTTCGACCATGCCGAAGTTTGGTAGGATATAAGTGTTGTGGTTTTGATTTGCCAAAATCTCAAATGGATCTCAAATGTAAAGTTGTAGAAGATACAGTTTTTATCGATTTGCCTCCCCCCTAATGAGCGTAGCTTTATATACTATTTGTTTTTGTATGTGGGTGGGATAAACGGGTATACATATTTTATAAATTTCAAGTCTAAGACTTCAAAAGCGACAAATTCTTTCCAACAAAAACATTGCCTATAGGATATATAGCCTATGTGGAAAATTTCAACACTGTAGCTCTAATAATCTAGGATGAGTTTGCCTTGATCCGGACAGACGGACAGGCGAACAGTGCTATACACACTCAGCTCGTCGTACTGATCATGAATATATATCACTTACATAGTCGGAATTGCTTCCTTCTATGCGTTGCAAACTTCTGATCAAAATTATATACCTTTTTACAATTGTATACAATTCGAATGGTAAACAAAAAGAAGAAATTTCTTTTTATCTGCCACAATTTAAGTAATATGTGACTGATCTGATCTTCAAATAGTAAACTTAATTTGAATAATAGGTAAAGCAATATACAGTCATTCAGCCCCCATTATAAGTTAAGGTTCCGATGTAACTGCGCTAAAGAGTCTAAGACAAAAGCAGCAATAAAATAAAATAATAATAAAATAAATAAAAAATTGATTTAGCCATGAAATCGATTCCTTGATTAAGCAGATAAAAATCTTTGAGACTGAAAACTCCATGCTTGGCTTTTGCTATGACTCAGAAAAAGTTGCAGTGTTTGCATATCTAATGAGAATAAGAAGCTTTTCAATCTGAAATGATAAGTAAATACTAATTAAAATAAATAATTGATTCAACTTTATACAAATGGATAGAAGAGTATGCTAAAAGCTTTTTAGCTTTGAAGTATTTTGAAGCTAAGACAAAACTGTATATGACATAAATAGATCGCAAATTTATTGACTTGAGCAAATAGCTATGAGTATAGATGCCAAGTGTATCCATATCCCCAAGCAGTAGAGTGCATTGTGTATCTGTATCTAATGCAACACGAAACAAGGCGATGAAATTGTCGGCATATGTTAGTTATGAATGCAGTACAGAAGCCGTAGCTGCAGTAGCTGCCACCACGACCAACAAGAATATGCACAACAGCAAAAAAAAGAAGAAGAAAACCAGTTGCAGTAGGTAACAATTTCCACGAATGCCGGAGCCTAATAACACAACAATATGCATTTAATAAGCAACTGCAAATGCCAATCTGAAAAAATTCAAAACTGAACTTGTGGAGCAAGTGCAGCAGCAGCAGCAGCAGCAACAGCAGCGGCAGCCGTGATGAAGGGTTGGGAGATCGGCTGACTGTGAAATGGAGGGAGCCTACTCGAGATTCGGAAGCTGGTCGAAGCAACCGTGGCCAATGCGAATGTGCGATGATCGCTTCCTGTCGATATGATACACCTAATAATAATTTTTGCTAGCCTGAACGATGCGAAGCCTCAGCAAACTACAAAAAGAGCCTGCAGCTTGCAATCACGACCAACGGCAGTAACAACCGCGCAAATTAACCAAAAATGTAAATAACAACGGCCATAAAAGAATGAAAATAACAGCCACGAGACACAGATACTCTTTTTATGTGCGGAAATTTCCTTCAGGAAGACATGCAAAGTTGAAATGCTTCCATATAAAAGGATAAACAGTCGAATTCCGATTATTCGAAAAGGCAACGGGATCACATTTTTTACGAATTACACAAGAATTCGATTAAACAAATTTTTATGAATTATTTCGGTTTTGCGGGGAACGAATTATCGGGATTCGACTGTATTAGCTGTTTATTTGGTAAACCCAAACTTAAATAGAATTGTGAAATTTGCGAGAAAAAAAAGGTTTTGGCACATTTGGTATATACATACACATACCACTATATTGTATACCCCATTCGATGTTCGATCCCCCAAGTCTTTGCTTAAGTTCTGTCTATATTTCGAAAATATATGGCATATATCTTCTACTCTTCCATATCTTTGTCTTCTAGTCTAAATACGATTAGTTTAGCTGTCGGGCCAAATAACTTCCATATAAAGTACATACATTTATGTATCAGGAATAATAGTGTATATAGTCACTTAACAGTTGCTTCTTATAGGCTTGCCTTAGATACGTATATACATATATGAAATTTGATAATGACAATGTATTGCTAGAATATCTGAACTCTATTTTGTTTAGCTGTCATCTCAGATATAGAATATGTATATAATATATGATTCACGCTTCCTCTTGACAAACTGCATGACATACTCTGTGTAGCTGTAGTGTAGAGTGTGCTAAA
Organism: Drosophila gaucha; assembly: GCA_035045545.1. Lineage (NCBI taxonomy): Eukaryota > Metazoa > Arthropoda > Insecta > Diptera > Drosophilidae > Drosophila > Drosophila gaucha. The sequence continues at coordinate 577,901 of JAWNOY010000200.1, read as the reverse complement.
GCATCAGCGGTGTTTGCCAGCAGCGCTGTTAACAGTCGCAATGGCTGCTTCAAGTGTAACAGCAGAAGTCGTCGAAAGTCGCATCCTACAGATACAGATGCCAGCGAGCGCAACCAGTTTGTGGTTGCAGGCTAACGACAATGGGCCGGCAAGTGGAAGATTGCTGCTGCGGGGAGTGGCTCGGCTGGTTTGCATGCCACCAGCAAATAAAACACAAATACACGCACAAAATGGTAAACAACAACAGCAACAGTAACAACAACAGTAACAACAGCAACAGAACAGCTTTGGCGGCCATTGCGCTGGCTTCGACGTAGACGGCGACTGCGCAATGGCGACGACTGAAGCTTGGGTTTGCCAAGTCGCCAATTCGCCGTCGCCGCCGCCGTCGCCGTCGTCATCGGCGCTGCTTCCGTGCCATGTGGCAATCAGTCACGTTGAAGGCGTTGTCCATTGTTTGGCCCAGTACGCGGGGTCGTTTTCGCCTTCTACTCTCCAATCGCAAAACACTGCTCGCTGTTGCGTTTCATTATTATTTTGTTGCTATTGTTGTTGTTTTGTTGTTGCTTTGGCTCTCTCTTTCCCCCATTGGCGTTGATCTAGCGCCTCTAGCGGCTTCTCTTTCTGTTCAATGATTGTTGCCATTTTGCCGTAGCATCGCTAGCGCCAAATGCCTCAATTCAAGAAAGCATATGTATATTTGTGTATATAAGAAAAAAAGTAAAAAAAATACAGCTGCTTATAATAATAAGCCCAATTATAGGTAGCCTAATAAGAGGTTTATTTCGTTTCGTTTCGTTTGAATTTCCCATTTTCCTTTTGGGCTAACGGGTGTGGTAACAGTTCTAAGTGGCGTCCAAATTCCATTTCAAATTTGGAGCACTCCTCAATTTACCTTTTCACAAATGAATATGTCAATATATTCATATATGTGACTGTAACTGACTGTTTGAGAACTAACCCCACAGAGCAGTTTCTATTTTTATTCTTCTCCTTACTTAACTTACTTAGTACAACTGCAAAAAAAACAGGAGTTTATTTTATTTATTTATCTGAATTTATTTTAATTATTTGGTAAATCACTGATAACGTTGGGGAATCCCCAAACTAATCAGCAATCTTATGCTAAGTAAGTAGCCCATGGGCTCCAAAATCAAATTGTAGTTCGTGTAACTAAGTAACGCTCCTAGACTTGGTAGTGGATTATCAAAACTAAAAAAATTGAGCCTTTATAAATTGTTTTCGCAGTCGCTCCAGTCTATTTATGTGGAGTCTACACGAATTTCAATCTGATTTAGGCTGAGTAAATACAAATCACTGAGTTGGGTCCTTAAACTGAGTAATGTTACGCCCAATAAGACTAAACATCGCATATGCCCTTGGTAGAATATAGTCGATATGCTAATTAAAAGGCAATTTCGAATCGAACAATACTCCTAGTTCATGGGCTTCCGCCTTATGTTGAGCATTTGGGGCGTAGGACGACGGCAAGGCATAGGAATGAACCGAGAAATCCGCCAAAGTATGATTTCAATATCATTTTCACTCTCCTCTTTGTTTTGCTTCTGCCTAGAAAACTGATTGGATAACACTTAAAAACATAAATAAAGTAATTGTTTTCGATTCAAATATGTTTCATGTAATATGATCCCTTATATCTTTAATATGTTGATATACAGGTGAACAAAATATGATGAAGTTTAGATATCAGCAATCAGAGTTTAGTTTTATGAAGATATTGTCTGTTGAATTAACTGAAGCACTATACCGCTTCTAAATCTTATTCGTTTTCAAATGATGTTAGAGGAGCTGAAATGTTTGGCTAGAATATAAACATTTTAAAAAACCTCAAGATTTTAGAAATGCAACAAGCAAACAGTTATTATTCATAGAAAAACTAATGTTTCGTAATTGAAATTGAATTTCAATTTAAAGGAGTTTATCAGTATTCTTCATTTCAAATATTCTTGAGACTTTTGTAAAACAGGAATAATTAAAATTTGAAAGCATAAAAGTAACATATTCTGCTCTAGGTATGCTCAGGGTATTGAAATATGTTTTTGCTTGATTAATTATTGACTCATTATTTATAATAGAATTTCTAGAGTTTCAATTTAGCTTATTCATTATTATTATTATTATTATTAATTACAAATTACTGATTTCTATTAGCCTAAAAAAAGATTTATTCAAATTATCGAAGATATTTTTGAAATCATGAATCATATTTATATTACAATTCAAATTATTGTCATGAAATATAGCGTTTCCAACACCCATATTAGACTCAATTCCGCTTTGAACTAAAAGAATGTGTTATAAAAAGGATTTCATTTCTTTGTAGATGTTAAAAAAAAACATAGAGAGTTATATTCCGGTTTATAGCAGGAGTGCATCAGAATAGTTGGAATAGTTAGAACTGATCTTAGAACTGATCCTAGGAGTATTTCGGATCTTTGATTTGGAATCGTAGTTTATGTTATTTGATCTAAAGTAAAGTGAAAATTCATTCTATAATAAATTGAAATATACAATAAAAAGAAATGATTATCCTTAGGTGTCGCTATCGGATTTGATCCTACGTATTTCAGCCTGAATCAAGCTGCACCACACTCTGTCATTTGCTCTGCCATTCAGTGGCGCACAGTGTGAATTAAAGGTGTGGAAAATGTAGACTTAACATGCAAACCAACAATTTGCTGAGTCGAGGCCAGGGCAGACCGAGCCTCGTAGGGTTAAGCTGAGCAAAGAAATGGGCAAATGGTATCCAATTACTGCTGCTGCTAGTGAGTGTGTTCCTATAGACAAACCCAATCGATAAGTCAGAAATATTATTGCAATGCTCTTCTTCCCCTTCTTCCTATATACCAAGATCAGAAGACTTCTGGTCTACAGAGTCTTCAAACTATTGATTATGAAAAGTTTTATTTGGCTCCCATTTGAGTGCGATTGCACCTGCAACTGCGATTGTGCTTGGGGTTTTTACATTAATGATCGTCTAACTGACGGAAAATGCAGTCATAGCAACAACTGCGCGGGGCAACAACAAATCAAAGGAAGATATTGTTGCATGCGGCTTGCAAATTGTTTGGACGATTCAAAATGAGAAGTAACATTTCCACGAAAATTACAGTTCCCTGGTGCTGGAAAAGCCCACGATGGTAATAACAACAACAACAACAACAACAACAACAGCAGCAAACAGCAGCAGCAGCAAAATGGCGCTCGAGTTTTCCACGAAAGTAATTAAAGCAAGAGAGAGTAAAACCTGGCCTGGTTTGAGAGCTGCAACCTCGCGTTGGAGCTAAAGGTGGAGCTGGACTTGTTACGACTCCTTCTTCTTCTTCTTCTTTTTTGTGCTGCGCCGCTTTTTTTGCTGCTTTGCTACCGGTTTTTTGCTTTGCGTTTTGTTTCGGGCCACTTTACATGGCCAGTGCCAGCTTTCAGGCACCTAACCCATCCCTCGGCCGAGGCAAATTTGTTGGCCATTTTAATGGCCGTCATCGTCGTTTGGGGTGTTCAGCCAACTGCAATTATGGTGCGCTGTATATATTTTTTCTTTTTCTGTGTTGTTTTTTTTTAGCGCAATAATTTGCCGCTCTGTACATTAAATGGATTTAATGAATGCGGTCCTATTAACTTTTTTTGCGCTCTGTTCACTGTTCGTCGTCAGAGCTGCTTTTTTCTCGCTCCCTCTCTCTCTCTCTCTCTCTCTCTCTCTATCTCTTGTGTTTGCAACTGCAACTTGCAACTTGTTGCCTCTGTTATTGTTGCTAATAATAATTGGCTAAGTCGCCGTCGACACTGGCATCTGAATTTCAAATTCAACATCAGCTTAATTTTTATTGCCGCATATTTGATGTTTCACAAAATGTGAATGCGTTCTCTGAAAATGGTTTAGCAACTCGGGGAGTATGGCAAAGCTTCTGTATACCCTGTGATAATGAAAGCTTTGACTATACTTGAATTTACAGCTGAAAACTGCAACTGAGAAATTATCTTAATCTTAAGAAGAACTAACAAAATTTTATTTTGATTTCATATCCTTTTCCCAATACAATCTAAACGCCAGTTCGATTCCAATTTAAATTGTGGAATGAGTTAGAGATATTTAACCAAAATTGTTTTTGCTATATATCTACATCTATATAACGATATAGTTGCCTAGCAACCAACCTAACTATATAAATATGTCTGGAAAGCTTCCTTAAAGTTAGTTACAGAGTATATGTTAGTCGTGCAGTGCTTGATTTTCCTTCTGTTTCTTTTTTTTGGAAGGGTATGGTCAGTCTGGTTGCTTCGCCCTTGCAGCGGTTCCTATAATTGCTGTTCAAAATGGCGGCTTTATGACTACTCGCCATTGCGAGTTCAACAGCAGGAACTGAAGGTACGAAAAGGTATGCGAGATTCTCAAGCGAACTTGGAGCATATTTCGTATGGTTTTTTTCATATGATAAACATGTGTGCTGATCAAACTCACTTTATTTGCTGAACTCTGTGAACATATATTATATATGTGTTAAGAAAACGAATTTACCCAGGGCAGGGTCACTTAACGCCCACAATGTCATATGGAAATGAAAATTACACTATAACAGTAGAGTAGAATTTATAAGGAGGTGTAACTAATTCACACAAGGACTTTTAGAAATATCAAGAGCGTAAGCATATATATGTACATTGAACACAAGCATTTCATCAATAATATATTTTGAGGTAAAAAATACCCCGGATCGTCACTCATATTTCCACCACTAGCGATTCTCCTCATGCATCCCTATCTAGTTCAGTGTATTCGCATCTGCTGCCAATGAAAGATATGTAAAAACTAAGAGAAATAATGGCAAGCTCAATAAAATGATAAGAGTTGAAAGTTTACGACTAACAGATGCCCTGTACCTGACAAAGAGTTGATATTAGAAAGGCAACTCTTCAATGTTTACATAAAGGAAAGCACACATAGACATCTCTTAGTTACAGACTGAATAATTACAGAGTATGTATAGCTCGATCATTTATAGAAAAACAATTTACTTTCTATTCTATATATAAAGACAGATTCATAGGAACATTGCTCGGGCGTTGCTTTATGGGCTTAGATATGCCTGATTTTGCCTCCCTCTGTCACATACCTTCCTTTTAGACTATATAACTCTCTTGTAAATGATCATCAAAAGTGTTTCTATATAGCAGAAGAAGGAAAACAACAAATACCCAAAATACAAAAGAACGACGAAAAGGAAGAAAGTAGGAAACGTTGCAAGAGGTGCGATAGATTTAGAGACACGGAACATATTATTTATGCACATAAATATGTTTAAATTGTATCTATGTGTGAGTCGTAATACACGCGCACACACACACACATACACACACAGACATATGCTACTGTTGTGGAAAAGCTGACACCGGAACGAGACCGATCACAAATATATTCAAGTATATGCGAAGAAAAAGGTGGGCGTTGCCGCACGACTCCCCTAGCCACACGGTTCAAATGGAAATCGTAATAAGCACAATAATAATCGTAAAAAACAATAAAAGAAACAACAAAAAAGAGCATTCATGAAAATAGAAATTGAAAACAACCCTGAGGTTTTTTTGGCTGAGAGACTGAGGTTAGCCCTGCTGCCATACCCTGCTCCGCATTCTGCTCTTTCTCCTCTACCTGGACGCTTCCTATCACCTTTTCACCATTTACCATCGCCGACAGTGCCACGAAACCCAATTAAGCTCTATATGCCTCACATTAAAAAATATTATATACAATATCTAGCTGAGAAAAAAACTTATGCCTAGAAGAGAACTAGGAAATATCATCGTACATATATTACTTTCATGCATAATATATAGCATAGTTGTATTTTACTTCGTATTTCCACAAAATATGAAAATAAATATATCAAAAATAAATGTTTTTGGAAATACTTCCTTAAAAGGAACTTTCCAAAAAGTGATAGTAAAATTGCCAAGAAATGTAGACAGCAGAACCTATAAGAGCTAGAGAAATTTTGAAATTTTGCACGAAGGTCCTTGTATACAGCGCGCATATCGAGTTTGTACTAGATATTCGATAACTTTTCCTGTTTCAATAATATCGAATGAAAACGTTATCGAGATCAAGTTTTTTAGTCAAATCTTTTACCATCTTTTAAACAACAGTCACCTCTAGTTTTTTGTAAATTAATTACCCGTATTTGATTTAAAATAAGAGGATTCAATGCGGAAAATTTCATCAAAATCCGTTAAGTAATACATTATTAAAGAAAACATTTTGTCAATCGGCAAAGCACGCGGCAGAAGTGATAATACGTGTGCACAAATACGTTCATTGTGCATTCTTCTTTAAATTTTATTGTTTAAAATGCAATTTCAATTTAACTGTAATTCTCCCCCTGATATTTTAGAGGCGTATTTTTCATTAAGCTCAATATGTAGAGTGTAGTGGTATAGTATGAGACGGCGGCATCTTTTATGTCGTTAAATACATTTACATATGTGCATGCGTCTGTGTGAAAAGATGTAAGCTCCAAAAAAAAAATCCCGTCTAGAGAATTCTTACTTGTTTTATAATACATTATATTACTTATTTTGACATTTAGCCGTCTCCTTAAAAGTGCCGCCCTGGGCGATCCGCCCCTCTTGCCCCCACTACGCTACGCCGCTGGCTTGAGTATAATCTGGCAATCTTTAAATCGCATTTCCTTAAGTTTCTATATAAGATGCTCTTTTAACTTATTGTACGAACTAATTTGAGGACATCATAAATCGCTTTAATTGCCAATATTCCAACTAGTCTTCTATTCCAGCTTAGAAGTTTCATTTTGCATACATTTTTTAAGAAAATTATATCTGAGAATCCTTTCTTTTTGATGGCAAAGTGCAAGCCTAGTCAGTTGTTCCATGTAAACAGATTTTAAACAAGTAAGAGGGCTCTAGTCGGCACTAGACTGTGGCTATACTTGCAACTATATTACAATTAAAATGATTTTGTAACATTTGAAGTTGGTATCCAGAATATAAGAAAAATCGAAATTGTGTATTATATATAAGAAACTTAGTGCAAAAGCTTGAAAAATATAAAATATATGTTAAAAAAACTGATAGACTTTATAGATTTCATGGAAACGGGAAAAGTTATAAATTATTTGAAATGTTAACTTCTTAGGCGAATCTTCGCGAAAAATTTTAAGTCACTACGTCTTATAGGATCTGAGATCGACGCGTTCGACGTGTTCATTCAGCTCAGTATAGACGTTATAGGGTCTGCCACGCCTCTTTCTGCATGTTACATACTTTAAACAAAACCATTATAATCTGATTTCCCATTTTCAATGGGTTCGGGGTATGTAAATGCTAGTACATAAGTCAAAAGAAAATATCAAAAGAAATTTTGAAGTTTAATTTTTGAGTTTCAATAATACAAGAAATTATTACTCATGCATGTATGTATATGTTTGTTTATATCACATATATATATATATGTCGTCAGAGCATCTTTCTGTCAGAGAATAGATATTCATCATCTATAAATTTCAGCCATTATTTTCATATGCCTATATATGTATATATAAATATATACACATATATTTGATATTCTTTGTCTGTCCATTGATGTTGGTCTTTGCATATTGTTTGTTAATTAGCGGCACTTAATTGACTTTTATTGCGCTTAATTATCAGAGGCGGTCATTGGCAGCGAGCCGCTGGGCGGGCAGCGGTTGGCTGGGCAAGCGGGCTCCACCTTTGCCCCGCCCGCCCGCATAACTATCAAACAACGAGCGTATGCGGTCCATAAATTTCTATGCACACACACATATATGTCTATATGTATATATATATATGTATATATATGTATATATATGTATATATATGTATATATATGTATATATATGTATATATATGTATATATATGTATATATATGTATATATGTATGTAAGTCAAACTATAATTGCGGCTTCTTATTGGCGTAGCACCCGCTTTTAATTTGCCAAATTAGCAACGCGAGCCTGAGATCCCCGCCAAAAGGCAAAAGGCAAAAGGCAAAAGGCAGAAGGCGGCTGCCCACGCAACTATTCATGTTCCATGCTCCAGGTGTGCGCGGGCTGTGGCCATAATTATAGCGTCCATACCCCCAATGTACAATACACCATTCGAATTTAATATTCATACTTATTAGGCGTGCGTTAATGTTACGCGGCGGGGCGTGGCGTGGCGTAGCTCGGCGCTCGCACAGGTGAAATGTATATGAATGTTCGTATGAATGCCTAGCATTAGGTTTCCATGAATTCGAGCTGCTGTTGCGGCTGCTATTGCTGCCATTTCAGCTTGTTGCCTCAATTAATTCGAATGCTGAAATATTCAAATTTTATTGCCAAATTATAATAAGTGGCCTTAACATGACTTTCTGTCAATTGCTGGAAAACCGAATCGAAAGACTTAAGCGACGAACGTGAAAATGCAGCTGCAACGAATATTTTCAAAATACCCAACAAAAACAAATGACTTGCACACAGTTTCTATAGCTTCCTTAATTCAAAATCAATATATGTATATATACATATTGCCATCTATATATATATATATATATATATTATAATTTTAGTAGTATATATCTTATATTATTTTAGTAGTATTCTTTGGTTTCACAGTGCTAACTTTTGACCAAATATCTAGTTAGATAGAATTATCTGGAAATTTCATTAAATTAGGAAAAGTTGCAGTATTCCGTGCTGGTGCTATGTCAAGTTTCAAGAAAGTTTGATTATAATCAAGAGACGAGCCTAAGTTGAGATAGGTGACTTCTTTAATGCATTATAATACCGTCGGCAAGGAAATATTGCATTTTAGAAGTAATTTTAGTTATTTATTTTAAAATGTCAACAAAATATAAAAAATATGTTTTTGGGAAAAAAATTTAAATATAATATCTTAACAAGGTATAGTTAGATAGCCTAATTAAAATACAAAAGACGTTGGGGGAATTTTATTTGTCGGACTGGCTAGCTATGCCTCAGATCACAGTTAAATGTAGTCAGTGATATTATAGGGATATATAAAACAATAGTTTTTGTTAATAGAAAACTTAAACAAAATTAGTATATGTTGAAATTAGTAATGTATGTAAATAGAAAGAGAAAGTAAATAGTAGAAGGACAGAGAAATTCGTAGTCATTCCGGTTGGGAAATCACTGACGATGGGGCAGATTTTTAGCAGTCCATCGGGCTATGCCCCTGCTCACAGCTGGGCACTGTTAGTAATTTCCCTGCGATCCTGTTTAATTTTATGCTGAGGAAACCATATAGACGAGCAGTATTCAAGGATTGGCCGAACGAGCGAAATGTACAGAAGTTTAAACGTGCTCCCAATATTGTATGTTCTTTACAAAGAGATATAGTGAAAGTGTTCTGCTCGTCTAGGCATCTGTTAGACACGCCTACCTCGAAATATGACTAGATAATTCCAAATGTTAAATGTTTTAAATTAGAAAAAACATTTATCAATTGCCAAATTTGTAAGAAACATATTTTCCAAGTTACTTTAAGGCTTAGCTGTAGAGCCAGCTTCATGATTCTATGAATTTTATAACAAAGTTAAAACAAATAGATGTATTATTTCAGAATAACTTTTAATGCTACTAGAGTTAAGTAATATGATGCTGACAGAATTTTTAATGTGGATTTTGAGTGTAGACCTTGGGATAAACATATTTATATACAATTTGTCATCAGAAAACATTTTTCCAGCTTTCAAAGTCTCTGAACAACATTGAGAGCGAATCTCTTTTTTATCAGCAATAGCAATCAGCAATAAAACTATATATTATCATTTATATGATCTGCAGATCAAAATTGTTTCCTTAAGGCATTCAAGACTATCGATGAGTACATTTTAATTAGGGCTAGAAAGATTTAGTGTAGCTTAGTGATATATTGTTTATGAAAAAAAAACAGAGATGCCATCCATCTTTATTATTAATTTATATAATTGTTGTTAAGTTGAATTCATTTTATATTGAGCTTCAAAAAGTCCTAGGAAAAGAAGATACGTTTTTTCAATTATCTTAAAATTTTTACATGATCGAGAAAATTAGTTTTAAGATTCGAAATCTACTTGGAAAATATCATTTTGGAATCATATTGTTTTACCCTCATTGCAAATTCGTGAGTATCAACCAGTGTTGCCACTTCATCGTTTTCCGGACATATCTGTCCTTTTTTTTAAGCTAACGATTTATGTAGTAGAATCGGCCTGTTAATCATTAAAATGTATTAGAATTGTGATCGTATGTTACCGATTTATGATATATCGAGCTTTAGCGACATGGCGCCTACTGCCATATTTACGAGGTGCCAGAGAAATACTTAAAACAGATCAAGTTTATATAGAATCAAGCGGCACAGACTTATATCCATGTATATATATAATTAAAAATTAGTTTTTAAACTTAAAAATTGTTGTCCTGTGTTATCCTATTGTATTTTGTATTTTGTGACAATGTATGTAACAGGCAGAGGGAGGCGTGGCAGACCCCATAAAGTATATATATTCTTGATCAGGACGACGAGCTGAGTCGATATAGCCACTGTCCGTCTGTCTGTCTGTCCGTATGTATGAACGCAGTGATCTCGAAAACCACAAAATCTAGATTTTTTTGAAATTTAAGATATATGTATATTCATGTATACAATACGCAGTACAAGTCTTTTTTTTCTATAAATCATTCTTTTTCTTTATTATCGATAACAATCGATATTTTGACTTTGTTTTTAAGCTATAACTTACCTCCCCCATTAGCCCCAAAAGTTAAAAAAACGTATTTCAAATACTAGGGAATTGGGATTTCGCATATATACACCTTTGGTTGTCCTGAAAATGTTATTCAGCAAGTAGATGTCGAGCCGCAGTTATTTAACAATTAATTTCTCATAATGCTGTTCCGAATGCAGCCCAAAGGCAGCCGCTAAATCATCTACGCAGTAAGCGGCTCGCGTGCTAGTGTGTGCATGTATATGTGTGCGTGTGTGTGTGAACACAGAGGGTAATATGTATAGATAAAAGATGTAAGCTAGGTGTTTAAAACACCACCTCGGACTTGGTTCAGGGGATCTCCTAGTCTGGCAGACCCGACTAGAGCGTTCTTACTTGTTTTTAAAATGATTTTCCCATTTTTTTCTTTTTTTTCAGCCATTTGTCCAATTTTTGTGTCCCGTAGCTGACAACACTGGCATTAACAGTTCTGGCTCGCATCTCACACTAATTTATGAATGTTGTTTTATCTTCACCATGTTGAAAAATAGTTTATTTAAATATTCCAATTTTAGTGAGCATATTTTGAGTTGCAAATGTCAAGCATCTGTAGACAAACAGACAGGAAGAGACGGCTGTGCCTAGATCAGTTCAGCTTCTCGTCCGGATAAAGAACATGCATTTTTGATGATATCAAACATGCGTCCTCCTGCCTGAGTTTTACATTTGACAAAGACGGTTTGAAATCGTTTATAGTTCTCAAAGAATATCTAAACAAAACTTAAACAAAATTGTTGAATTTGAATTTTAAGTCTTTTCTTAACGGATAGCTAAAGGGATAGACTCTGCTCTCGCACCTGATTCACGCACAAGATTCACTTTGTAGGGCTACTGCCTCTTACATGTGGCTAACTACACCCTGTTTTACCAATTGACGATGTGCATTGTATAGACAATAAAAAATAACAACAGTTCGGTGAGAGAACGTTTTGCGGTTTTGCGGGCAAACGAATTAAATTGTTAAGAATCAGCAAACAACAGTTGGCCTATGCGGTTGCCTATACAAATGGATTTTTAAATGCCATGCAACCGCAATCGATCGTTAAATTATGTTCCGCATCCCTAGCGTGCACGATATATATTCCATATATATGTGTGTCTAGGGTCGATCCATAGATGTTTCCTGGAGCGTTTAATGTGCGCTAAATAAAATGTTACAATATTACATTTTTTATTTACTATTTCATAAATTGCGGCAAATTGATTTAGATACCTGGAATATAAGATAACTTTTCTATGAATTGAATTCCTTAGCTTTTGATAGGCAGTGTAAGAGAGAGAGAGAGAGAGAGAGAGAGAAAGAGAGAGAGGGTGATAGGGATAGAGTGCTCTTTAATCTTTGTATCTAAAACCTAAAACCCACTAAATAGACATATGTAATTCAAAGTTCAACTCAAATTAGAAGTAAATATTTTTAAATATTATATTATCCTCGATGCATTGGTTCCAGTCGATATAATACTATATTTGATTTGATATTTTCATTGCCTTTTACCAGCACAATTTAACTCAATTCTCCTTCTGTCTCGCGACTCACCGCTGTTGACCAGGTCAATAAGCACCAGGCTCAAATTATACATGTCAGCATATAGTTATATAAATATATATTTATTATATGGCGTAAGAAGCCCGAACTTACGCATAACGGCGCTTTTAATTTGGGATAAAAAAGCACTCTGTAGAAATGAGTCAAATCAAATCAAACGATCAGTTGCAAACTCTCTCGCTGGCTGGCTGTTTCTCTTTTATGTTTTTCTCTTTTTTTGGAACCGTTTGGGAGCTGCGATGCGTTGCGTTTCAATGTACCATAAAGCTCACGATCGATTCACTAATTATGCTTAATTATTGATTATTGCGGGTTTTCACTAAGCCGCCAAATTGCGTGTACGTGCGTCTGTAAAATGACTTTCACATATATGCTGGCCATTGTTGTTGCTAATCACATTAGCGAACGGCAAACTGTATCAAAAATTAAGAAATAATTTCGGCCAGATTCTTTACGACCAGACACACGCACACCTTGCAGTCGCTTATTATATACTCTGTGCACAAAGTTAAGGAATGCATTGTCTGTTTAGCCGAGCCTATACTAGTGAATATTCGTGTCAGTTAGATTTTTGGCAAGATTTGTTGTATATCAGCGCCAATAACGGGCGCATAAACAGTGACAAAAATATTATTTTCCAAAGTTTTAGATTTTAGCTCATTATATTTTTTTTAAATGTTCCGAACTTAGATTTCACTTTCTATCTATTGATGTACACGTTTCAGTATATAACTTTAGCTTTTTTAATTCATTTAAAAATCATTTCGATAGATGTATAAACATTATTTCCAAAATACAAAACTCGTTATTTTGAATGCGCGCTTGTTAGCGCCATCCGTTGCCTACAGCGTAAACTAATAGCACAGTAACTAACATAAAGCTGAGTGCTATGTGTGAATGAAGTGCAAATGCCTTTTAGCATAACCTCAGACAGCGCTGTTTGGTTGACAGCTGTTCACTCATTCCCCCCTCTCTCTCTCTCTTGCTCTTTGCTTCAACGAGGTGGTCACAATCGGCAGCCGTGCTCGAACTTCAGTTTATTTTGGCCGGCATCAGAGATTAATGTAAATTATAAAAGAAGCATTTGAATTAATTGAATATCATTTATAATTTTCAAGTAACTTTGCAGCCAGAGCGAACAGCAGCGCACAGATTTCAAGTAAGTGTAAACAGCAGGCAATCGATGTTGAGGTTATGTTGAATGCTGTTGTGGCCAAAAATAATAAAAGCCCCTTCTACACACATGCATATATTCACATACATATACATATCTGTATATATTTGCAGCAACACCAAAAGGAACAGCGACCAACAGTCAATATGCCACCTAAGAAGCACGACGAACCTGAACGCAAGCCGTTGATCGGACGCATTGGCACTAACCTGCGCATCGGCATCGTCGGCGTGCCCAACGTAGGAAAGTCGACGTTCTTTAATGTGCTGACCCAGAGCGCCGCGCCGGCCGAGAATTTCCCCTTCTGCACCATTAAGCCCAATGAGAATAAGTATTCCAATTACCATGAGCTGCGATGCCGCTGCCGCTGCCGCTGGCCATTGCAGTCGCAATTTGCGTTGCCTTTAAATAATTGTAATCAATGGCATTTGAACGTTTTTTTTTCCTGTATTTTTTGCGTTCGATCGATTGCCTTGCCGCAGCTTCCATGAGTCGCTTCTAAGTTGGCTGCCGTCGCGGGGGCGTGTCCCAATCTCGGCAATTTGCCAGATCTAGTTGCAGGCCAAGATTCCACAGGCCGGCCAGCAGCTGCCTCGTATGCAAATTACGCGCAGCCCATTTAATTTGAGCGACTTCATTTTGAGTGCTCGCGGGTTTTTGGTGATTTTATAAAAATTATAGAAAATTGCAATGATTGGCAATGTGGCCAGGGCAGTGCCTGGCATTGAATGCCCGCCCCAATACCAATTACAATACCAGCCAGCTAACATGCTTTTTGTTTTTGCATTCTCTCTCTCTCTCTCTCTCTGTCTCTCTCTCGATATGTATTTGTCTGGCTCGCTCGAATTGCTTTACCCATACGTCGCGTGCCCGTGCCCGATGATCGTTTCGACTACCTCGTGGATTTCCACAAGCCAGCCAGGTGAGTGTGCCGTGTATTGAGTGTCAAATAAGATGTTTGGAGCCATTTGCTGAAATATATCTTTCTCTGTTTGAAGCGTTGTGCCCGCTTATCTGAATGTGGTGGACATTGCTGGCCTGGTCAAGGGTGCCGCCGAGGGGCAGGGCTTGGGTAATGACTTTCTTTCGCACATCAGTGCCTGCGATGCCATTTTCCATTTGTGCCGCGCCTTTGAGGATCCAGATGTAACGCATGTGGAGGGTGAGGTGGATCCTGTACGCGATTTGGGCATAATTTCTGAGGAGCTGCGTCTCAAAGATGAGGAGAAATTGCTGCAGAACCTGGACAAGTTGGAAAAAATGGTAGCTCGTGGCGGCGACAAGAAGCTGAAGCCCGAATATGACTCCATGTTAAAGATCAAGGACATCCTGATCGATCAGAAGCGTCAGCTGCGCTTTGAGGATTGGAATGCTCACGATGTAGGTAACGAGCTTTGGTATCTCATGTATCGCCTTTCATCCTTGTCTCTTGTCTCTTGCAGATCGAAGCGTTGAATAAGTATTTGTTCTTGACCTCCAAGCCAGTCATCTATCTGGTCAATCTGTCCGACAAGGATTTCATACGCAAAAAGAACAAGTGGCTGCCCAAGATTAAGGAGTGGATTGACAAGAATGATCCCGGCGCCCTACTAATTCCCTTTTCAGGCGCTTTCGAGCAGCAGCAGAGTGAAAAGGACGAGCTCGAGCGCAAGGCCTACGAGGAGGAGACCAAATGCAAGAGCCAGCTGGAAAAGATCATTATAACTGGCTACAAGGCTCTGCAGCTCGAATACTTCTTCACTGCCGGCCCCGACGAGGTCAAGGCCTGGACAATACAAAAGGGCACAAAGGCGCCACAAGCCGCCGGCCGTATCCACACCGATTTCGAGAAGGGTTTCATCATGGCCGAAGTGATGCACTTCGAGGACTTCAAGGCCGAGGGCAGTGAGGTAGCTGCCAAGGCGGCCGGCAAATACCGCCAACAGGGACGCAACTATACTGTTGAAGATGGCGACATTATTTTCTTCAAATTCAACGCCGGAGCTGGTCTTAAGGATGCTAAGAAGAAATGATGCTGTCTTGCCCCCACCATTATCATGCTGACCATCGTATACATGAATTTAATTCTATGTTCACAACTGTTCTGCTTTGCCTGACGCCAAATGCTACACTCACACACATGTCCCAAGTAAAGATGCATTTGTTTTTTTTTATAACTTAAACTTTTCTGATTGTTATTGGCAAATATATATAAAGGTCCAAAAGGGTTGAAAACTATAAAAAAAAAACTGCACCAGGAATCGATATCTAGCGAGCGATATGACTGAAATTGCTGGAAACAAAAATATTTTTAAATATACAACTTAAAAATTAAACTTATGGCAATTGGTTAGATTTGTCTTTGTTGCTAAATGTATATATTTCTATACTAATATAGTTTTGCACAAAAAACTGATTACGGTTAAATTGCCTAAAATAGAATAAATTCAATTTTCTAACAGTGCCAAGTGAGTACAATATTCTATTGGTGACATAAAGAGCAGATGACTATCGCATGTCTTAAATGACCAAAGTTTATAGTTCATATCAAAAATATACGTTGATTGTGAAAATATTCATTATTTTTATTTTACCCTACATATTAATTTTTGCAGTAGTTATTTTTATTGTTTGTATAACATATTCAAGCCTTGCATATCATTATCAATTTGAACTATCGTTTACATTATTAATGATAGATTAGTGAACTTTTATAACTCACGAATCTGAAGTCTGAGACTATGTTGAACTTTATATCTTAAATTAAGATTCTTAACAGATTATTTGAATTTTAATTACACATATATATATATAACTAGTGAAATGCAAGACTCATATCTAAATATTTATTCCCAAGTAACTCATTTTGGCACTGTTAGCAGGACATTCATGTGTCCTACATATTTTTAGCCATTTGGCTTCAGAGTTGCCGTTTCCGCTTTCTCGTCAGATCTAGCTGTTTTCGTAGTGCGATTGAGGTAAAATTGGAAAAATTCAAGAAATATAGCTGTTTTAAAACTTGATCTACTTGGTTTTCACCTTTTGCGCATTTGACTTAATCTTTGCAAAATTTTTAGTAATATTAAGTACAAAATGCGAAATATCCCCTAATTTCATTCTGAGCACCATGAACTTTTTTTTTTTACCAACAAAAATTTTAAAAGATGGTAAAAATTAAATTAATTTTTTTTATCATTTGCATATAAATCGTTAGATAACACAACTTTTTTTTTGCATATATTTCCTTTATCTAGCTTTATATGCCGTTCGAAAAACGGCAACATTTGGCTCATCATTTTTGTTGAATATTTATCTTGAATAACCGAACTCTGTCTTGTATTTATCTTATAATTTATTTCGAATATATATCAAAGTAGCCCTTATGGACACTTTAAAGCACTTGCCAACAGTGTTGCCGTTTCCGCCTATTTCCCGTCGTTTTTCAAAATGCAATTGCTGGAAAAATTTTATAATTGCGGGAAATATAGCTTTTTGAAAAACACAATAAAAATCTGTTTTTTTTTTTGATTTTGCTAATCAATTTCAATCAAATGCAGAAATT
Organism: Drosophila gaucha; assembly: GCA_035045545.1. Taxonomy (NCBI): domain Eukaryota; kingdom Metazoa; phylum Arthropoda; class Insecta; order Diptera; family Drosophilidae; genus Drosophila; species Drosophila gaucha. The sequence goes on along the minus strand of JAWNOY010000200.1, from coordinate 560,829 downwards.
CAATAAAATTTACTTAACATTTGAAAACTATGCAAAAATTGTTTTGAAAAATCAGATTTTTTTCCAGATTTGTTCTCTAGAAACTTTTTGTTCCACTCGCTAATTTTTGCGTCTGTTTTTCTGGATCTAGCTTTTTATACGCGTCATTAAACGGCAACACTGCTGGCCAATCGCTATTTAACAGTACATTAAAACTGTATTAACAGAGCAACAACAGTGCACACTGAGTAAAAATTTGAATTTGACCATACCTAACAGCTTTTGCGAATTGAACTGGTTTCGATTTCTCTAACACAAACGCAAACACACAACAAACTGACTACTGACTACTGACAAACTTTCTACGTAATTTGAAGGAATGTTTCGCCTATAAACAAACTTTTTTCAATGGTTGATTTGGTGTTCGGCTTTGTACATTGCCTAATATAACAATATATAATATATAACAAATGTTACGATTATAATTTAAGTTATTTTAATTTGATTTAAGTAACTTGATTTAAATTATTGTCACAAAAGACTTTATTTCTATATATGGCAATATTTCATTGGAATATATTATTTAAATGTTTATTTATTAGACTCTGTTCCCAAAGGGAAAAAGAGTCTATTGGATTTGTGCAATGTCCGTCTTGCTGTCTGTCCGTCTGTCCGTCTGTCCGTCTGTCCGACTGTCCGTCTGTCCGTCTGTCTGTATGAACGCGCAGCATTTGGACACTATAGAAGCTAGAGACTTGTAATTTGGAATATATACTCGTGTGTATCCGCGTCAGATCAAGTTTGAGTATTTTTCCGATACGCCCACAGGGGGCGTGGCAAATCGGGAAATGCTATATCTATTAAGACTAAAACGCTGTTATTTTAGTCAATATTGCAGTCTAAGAAATGGGGTTTAGAATATATATTCGTGTACACCACGCGGACGTTTTAAGATATAGATTATATATCTACGCCCATTGTGGGCGTGGCAAATCGGATAAAACTATATCTTCTACAGCTTTGAAGCTAGAGCATCCAAATTTGGCATGTGGGTTACTGTTGACCTTCCCTTAAGTTAGATCAAGAAGTTATATACCCACGCCCCCTGGGGGCGTACCAAATCGGGAATATATATATAGCGATTTGTATAAATCTTATAATATTTTGAGCGTATTAAGAGCTAGAGACTTGCAATTTGGAATATATGTGCAAGTAGATCACTCGGAATCAAAAATATATATTATAGATATTTACGCCCATTAAGGGCGTGGCAAATCGGATAAAACTGTATCTCCTATAGTTTTGGAGCTAGAGCGTCCAAATTGCATGTGGGATACTGTTGACCTCCTCTTAAGATAAGTCAAAAGTTATGTATCCACGTCTTCTGGGGGCGTGGCAAATCGGGAATTACTATATCTTTTACTAAAACCGTGATAATTTCGGCAATATTTCCGTCAGAGAGTTGGGACTTGGAATATATATACTAGTATCCTACCTCTACCCAAAAATGTATGTTATATATAGCTACGCCCATTTGGGGCATGGCAAATAGGGTAAAACTGTATCTCCTACAGTCTTAGACGTAGAGCATCCAAATTTGACATGTGGGTTACTGTTCATGAAATTAAAATTTACGAAAAAAAAAAATAATAATAATCATAATGTAAGCCTCCGTAAAACAAATTCTAGTTGACCTAACTGGGGATTGAAGCAGGGTCTTCGCTACCACAACGCAAGTCTGTTTAACCAAATCAAAACACTTCCAAACTCAGTTTGGCACATAGCCACGCAAGAGACGCCGTGGTGTTGTGGGTAGAGTGGTGGCATGCGAAGCGCGTGACCTAGGTTCGATTCCCAGCGCTGACGCGTGATATTATCATTTATTAAAATGTTTTTTTTTTTTTTTTATAACTTCTATGTTACTTAATGGATTTTGATAAAACTTTCTGCATAAATCCTTATATTTTATTAAAAATACGGTTTTACCTAAAAAATTAAAAAAAATGTAAATGTGGCTTTATTTGCAACTGAACTTTTATTAAATTGATTTTGTGAAATGTGGAGCCAAAAATAGTACCAAAATAGTATTTTATTTTAAAAAAGCTATATGTAAAATTGTATGACTGTAGCTAAATTGATGTAAAAGACATGCTCAAAAAAGGAATCTCAATAATCTCGCATTCAAACATACGGAAAGACGGACGGACGGTCTACATATTTATTGAGCCTACACACCTTTAACAGGAACAGAGTCTGACGCAGTCGGTGGCGCCCGACTGCAACGTTCTTACTTGTTTATTTTAAGTGATATAAAATAACTTAAAAAAGTATTTCTAATTTGATTAAGATTTATCGTTAATATTTTTTTGGTAAGAGGGACGAAATGTCCATATTTAGATTGTGAAATTTCAGCTTTCCAACAACCCAAAAATAGCAAATAATAATATATATAATTTTTTTTTTTTTCAATTTATTTAGTATATTAATGATTAATGAAATGTGAAGAATGTCTGCGTTACGTTTCGAAGGAACAGACTAATATGGTTATACTATATTGATATATAATATGCATACAGTGGACCAAAAAAGTATTGGTTCCTGGCAATATGTCGCTTTACACATAATCACTTTAATTTTGGATGTTGTTGTGAAGGATCAAAAGTTATTCGAAATTGCTGTTGTGCCAATACTTTTTGGCCCACTGTATATACCACATGGGGGTTTCAATATCTGTATGTAAGCGAAAGAAAATGTTTAATGTTTAACAGCTCGTTGTTAAACAAACTTGATTCACGTGTGCTATAGGAGTACCTTCTATACACACGGAAAGTCAGATATTTGGACAGACAGAGAGACAGACTGACTTGATAGGGCTAGATTGATTGTTCCTGATCAAGAATATATATATATATATATATATATATATATATATATAGTCAAATCAAGATAATTCGTCCCCGCTAAATCGAAAGCCTCAATAATTTGTAAAAATTCCTGTTCGCTAAATCGAATTCCTGTGTGATGTGATCCCCTTGCCATTTCGAATTATCGATTGTATATGTATATTGAATGCCGCCTCCTTCTACCTGTTACAAACATTGTAATAAAACCGTTATACCCCAATTCTCCAATCAATGATTTCAGGGTATACAAATCGAAGCTTCGTGTACCCAACATAGGGTATTTTTAATCTTGACCAAACAAGAGCAACAAGCTAAGTCAGCATAGAATTGTCGCTCTGTGTGGGCAGTTGGATATCCCGGTGGAAGTGCCACGATGCCATTCTGAAGTTGAGGAGCTGGGATCGCACTGCACAATGTGCTGTTCGGTCTATCAGAGGTCGTTTATCAAAGCCTAACGGAATTACTGGCCCGAAATAATGGTGAATCGTGTCGCTAATTCAATGAGACTTGCAGCTTAGCTGTTGCTGGCCGGGATTGCCTTTGGTGGCTCTGTCACGGATCCTTAATTAGCTGTTGAAATGTTTTAGCAGATGGCGAAACAATTACTTACTTTATCTCGAGGAACGGCACGTTTCCGGCGTTGCCATTGGCATAATTCCAGTGGCCGCTGCAATTGCGGGACGCGTTTTCTAATACCAGATTCAAAGCGTTTTGCTGGGTGTGGCATTAAGCTAAATGGCTACATGGTTGTCGCCGTCGATTGGGATGAGGGGAGGCGGAGGAGGAGGAGGAGGATGATGACACCGACGCCAGCTCGACATCGAAGTAATCTACTGATTTATATTATTGTCACGTTTGTGCCTAGATTGGGATTTGACATTTGCTAACAGGAGTCAGAGAGGTGCATCCAGTGGAGGTCAGAAATCAGGAAGGGTTTTGGACTGTTCTCAGTAGACAGTTTTTTATTCGATATTTGCAACAGAGCACTGCACTTTTTACGACCAATTACGTTGGCCTTGGCAGATAATGCCAGCTGGAGTGGCAAAGGTAATGCGAAGTAAGAACTGGCTGCCAGTGAGAAGTTTCCGTAAATGAACAATGAATGCAATTCAGCAAAATTCAATTTCAATGCGTCACTTAATCGGGCGTCGCTCATTAATTTATGACAGTAATTTTTAACGCTTTGCTGGCCACCAGCAATGACGACGATGTAGACGTTGATGCCAACGACCGCCCGCCCGACCGCCCGACCGACCAACCCCCATCCAAACACGCTGTGCCTGCCAGTGACAGCTGATGTGCCCCTAAGTCCCGCCCCCTCGCTCCGCCCGCCCACTTGGCATGCCATACGTCAAATATTCAACGCAATTTTTCAATTGAATTGAATGAATTTTTGAATTGAGTGTATGAATGCCGCCTGACAAACGGCAGGGCAATCAAACAAAACGCCGCTTGCTGTCCTTGCATATTCAACTACCCTCCAACCCTCCTCCACCACCACCCCCTCCCCAAAAACATAGAGAATGACCAACTTTTAATGCACTTTGCAGTAGCCAAGATGAATGTGTGTTTGTATAAGGAAATTATTGTGTTGCGAAACAGAATAAGATGTGAGCTGCTCCCTAAATAACACAGTAAAAGTTAAAGCAAGCTAATTCGGATAGGTCTATGTGACATTTTTCTCTTTTACTTCACAATTTAAAGAAATTCACCATTGCATTGGGAATAAGTATATCTATCTAGCTCCTCACTATAGTCGAGTCTTATTACCACAAGATAAAACAAGAAGAACGTTGCAGTCGAGCTCTACCGACTGCATATATACTTGCTCACAGTAAAAAGACCGCCTAATTTAATCATATATTATCACTAGAAGGGATCAACAGTAATTTAACTGCGAAATTTGGTTATCTCAGCATTAAAGCTGTCGAAGATATAGTTTTTTCCGATATAGCTTTTTTCATCCCTAAGAGGAGGAGGAAATTAGTAATATTATAATAATGCATTAATTAATAATGCAGAAGATACAAGTTTACATGATTGGCCAACGATGCTATATTTACTATCATTTTGTCTAGGGGTCGGACACACGAATGTATATTCCAAGTCCCAATTCTTAGATGGAAATATTGGCGAAAATAATTCTAAAAATAATTCCCGATTTTCCACGGCCCCAGTGGGCGTGGCTTTACACATGTTTGCTCGATCTTTGAAGGAGGCCAACAGTAAGTTTCTCGGCAAATTTGAATGTTCTAGCTCAAAAACTTGTATAAACAGTTTAATCCGATTTGCTACTCCCCTTATGGGCGTACTATAACTTCTACTGGATGGAATACAAGAGTGCATATACCAACTTCCAACTCTTAGACGGTAAAATTGCCTAAAGTAACATTGTTTTAGGAAAAGATATAGTAATTCCCCATTTGAGAATGTTAACAAATATCTACATATCAAATTAGGATGCTCTAAAACTGTAGAAGATACGATTTTATCCGATTTGCCAGTAAGACAGACATTGCACAAAACCAATATACTCTTTTCACTTCGTGAACGAGTATAATTATACATATATGAGAACATTATAGTGTTACAAGGTTAAAGATCACAAATTACAAATCAGTTTTTACAGTTGGTTTTCTACCAAAAACAGATCAAGTCTAAAATCAACCTTTTGTTGAAGTTCAAATAACTGTAATTTAGTTGAATGTTTTCCGATTTAAGAAAGTGAAACCTTTTTGAATGATTGATCGCTTCTTGAGATCTACTTTAAATCATCTTTAAGATTTTTAAAAGAAAAAGTTGGCTGACCCTGAAATCAGCTCTGTTAAACGAAGTCCGATCTTCAAATAAATATACTTTATTTAACTCTTACACAAAAAAAATTTGAACAAATTTGGAGAAAAGTCAAAAATTGGATCCTGTCTGAAATCAGGCGAGCTGAAATAATAACAATTATACAATTTTCAGTTGCAGAAAAAACAACGAATGAATAAAATATCCAGCCCAAAAGTATGCAGTAAAAATATGATCGAGTGAGTAAGAGCTTTAGCACAAAAGTATGCAATAGTTTGGTGTACGAAATATGCGAACATTTTGTACCATACCCAACAGGCGCAGCCCAAGTCATTGCACTTAAATGAGTTTAAACGGATCACATATCAAAATAGTAATAATTTTTTGTTAGTTTCCAGAAATCCTATAATGTCAATTGTAAATCTCCACAAATGCACAATAAATTGCTTTTTGTTCGTATAGGTTAATATAAAAAACGTATAATTTGGATGTGAAGATTACTGAATAATTTTACCTAGATGATGCAAATGATGATGACCTCAACCTAGAAGACATTCTACTGTTACCTATCACACAGATGAGAGTGTTTCTTCATTTCCCAATCATTGGTTAAAAACTCTTAGCGAGGTTTGAAATTGAACTTTGGACTTGAAATAAATATAAATTGGATGAATTTGATTCTTGAAAAGTAGGTATCGAGTTAGTGGAGATCTTCATTGCAGAGTCTATAAGTTACAAACAGTGTTACACTCACACATACACACTACATATATATTTCCATTTATCACTTACTAGTTAAGTAATAAAGAAAAAGTTGAAGGTCTTTTGTGGGTTAAATTTAGCGCTTTGTCCGTCACACTTGGAGTTTGACTCAAGGATCGCTACAGATATAGGCAGACAGCATTCACGAATGCAATCTAATTTAAAGTTTTCTAGCCGCGTGCGAATAAAACAAATGCAGTGTAAGAAGGCGTTCGTGCGGCAAAGGAATGCCGAGGATAGGAAGCGAATTCCATGCTGCAATTTGTTATCTCAAAAATGCAAAATTATGAGTTTATATAAAAGTTTCACTGCGCTGCTTTGGTGGCCAGGAAGTGCCGCCACGGATGCTGGATAATAATTGTGCCTTTCCGCCAAATGTTAGTGCAGCAGAAGAACTGAAAAAAAAAACCAGCAGAAAAATACTCGTAAACATAAACAGTGAAGCACACCGTGAGCCGCACTCAAACATAATTTAAGTTAGCGGGGGACAATCTATTACTTTCACAATATAACTTGGCAAATTGCTATAAAAATACTTAAGCTCAAAGGGGACTAAAATATTAAAACTATCAAGATAGTGTTCGAGCCTGCTCGACCAACAGATGCCCTGTACACAGATTTTCCTTGGTAGTAGCTTAAGCTGCAACTAAACTAATTATATTATTGATTATAAAACAGATTATCCTAAACTGAGCAAAGGAATGTCTCTATCGATAGATTCTTTTTGAAAAGTTCAAGAAATATGTTTTTCATTCAGAATCAGACTATGCCATAGCCAAAAATTATTGAGCAATATTAATCCAAATATTAAACAGGAATTGCTATATTACTTAAAATTTTGGAGATATTTCAAGCGGAACCCTAATCTAATCTCAATGTCAAATCAAGGGCTATGAAAACCCAAGAAATATTTGGTTTTCTTTTTGGATATAGTTGATAAGACCTTAAATATGTCCAAATAAAAAAAATATTTCTTTGTTTTTCATAGCCCTTTTGAAACCATGATTTGTCTTTAAAAAAATTTTAATTTTTATTTAATATTTGAATAATACTATCAATAATTTATGACATTAAGTATAGGCTAGATAGATTCTTGTTTACTAAATTTTTATGAGATTTGCTGGCCCATATTATTTATGTTTTCATTTCAAGTCTCGACTGGACTGTTGCTATATGCATTTGTATATATGGTATGTCTCATAAATGCTGAGAAGGGGGTTTGCATGCTAAAGAGTCATCAGAGCATCTTTATGCATTTTCAATGGGTATTAAAAGAACACATCAAATGTTTAAGTATGTGGTATGCCACATACTCTTTCAGTAGAGCAACAATATATAAGCTTATTGACTATTTAAAGTCAATTGATGATAATACTAAATCTGTCATTTCATACGACAAAGCAAAGAATTTGAAAAAATTCAATATAATCAAGAATTTTTTAAAAAACATTATAAGTGAAGCAAGTCAACGAAGTCTCAGCTAGACAACTGGATGCAGGTAACATAAGTAGTGGGATCTTAAGATTACTTTTAGTCAATTTTTATTTGTAAAAGCTATGTCATATCCATTTCCAAAACTGGACAAGGCTATGACTAGACTAGACTAGACTATGACATATCTTTCCAACATGGACTAGAAGATTGACTATATTTTATATGTATGTACATGAAGACGAGTCCAAGAAACTTAACTACTTGCTTAACAATTAAAGACAAGATTTTTAATTTGAATTGCTAATTTACAAACTTGAGCTGCGTTTTGAAATTTGCTTTCAGGAATGAAGCAAAAATGGAGCTTAGCTTCATTGAAGTTCAAGGCTTGATAGACAGTCTTAAAAGTAAAGGACTCTTTAGAGGACTAGTTTTCAGTTATAGTTTAAGTTAGCAACCGTTGACAAATATTTAGATAAGAATCGGATAGGGGATTTGTTTTATGAGGCGAAATTCGGCATTAATGTGAACTTTTATTTGTTTTCGTTTGTCGCTGCCGTAGGATAATTTTAAAGGCAAGCGTGACTTTCTCAGCCTGATGTGTTTGTTTTTGTCTTTTCAGTTTTTTTCCTTTTGCTCCGGCAGCAGACTGTATGCTTTGGCTGGCCCTAATGTGAACGGCAGACGGCGTCATCTGGTGCCTTATGATTTAATAAAGTTGCAAGTGTGCACAACCGCCTCGTGGGACGTACTACATACGAGGACGAGACCCGTTCACATTATCAACGACACCAACTCCGCTCTTCGCTCTCCGCTCTCCGTTCGTCGTTGGCCTTTTCCCGACTCGTTTTCAGCAGCCATATTATCTGGCTGCGGCGCATGTCGTCGCAGAAAGTTGTCTATGCCCTGACGATGTCGTCATCGTCGGCGGGATATATATTAAATTGTGTTAAAACACTTGCGCTTTACATGTCTCCATGCCCCCATGTCCCCATGTCCCGATGTTCCGTTTGCCGACTGTCGTCATTTCCCGCCTCTATATCGAGCATCTCTGGCTGTGCAATGACGCGGGCTCTGCCAAGAAACTGGCTTCCATCTGCACCTCCAATGCACTTCGTCTTTTATGTTTATTTTTTTTTGGTGTTTTGCGTTTAATTTCCGTCAAATTAAAACATATGCCCTACGTATTTGAACATCAGAAACCTATCGCATTTTACTTATTGTTGAGCAACAAAAAACAAAAAAAAGAGGAGAACATACACTGTTTTTTCATTTCGCCTCTTGCTGTGCGTCTCTCTCTGGAGAGGCATATTTTGGACTACGGTTTTAGTTGCCTGCTAGCCATATAGCTGTGGCCCGTTTTTGTTGCTGTTGTAATGGTAGACAACTGTAAATAAATGCATTAATCCATTTCGGTCCACGGCTTGTGGCTCCCGCAGGAGACGGCACTGGAGCCAGGACATGGACTTCAGACCGAGCTGCACCTCGCTTCATAATTAAAAGCTGCACTCCGAAATTTTTCAATAACAGCTATAAATCAGGCATATGGATGCCAAGGGAGGTGGCTACACATAAATAACTTCACACACAAACACACACACACACACACATGCACTTGTACAAGCACGAACACACAAGCTAATAGCAATAGCTTTCACATAACAGACTCAGGTTTGGCACGTATCGCGCTGGCTGGAGCTCCATCGATGACCCAGCGAAGCGTGAAACGCTCCAATTGGCTCCTCATTAGTTACGCCAGTGATATTTTCAGCATTAAAAGTTGTTTTAGATTAAGTCTGCTACAACAAGTGTAACTCAGTACTCAGCATTCATGGGCAAAGATGGTTTTTGTTTGTGTTGTGTTGTGTTGCGCCAGGATAATCACGAAAAGCTATAAGATTGAAGGGAACTCAGAAAAAGAATGTGACACATAAGGATGACATCGTTACTGCTGCTGTCTAGGAAATGTAGTCTAAGTTATAGCTGACTATTTATTTAGTGATTGATCAGCCACAGCTTAAACGGTAAGAGATTTGTTGCAGCAACTTTAACAGAAGCTGCGCCTTTGACGACTAAAGTTGACAAACTTGACAGGATATTGAAAAAGGAGAGTTCTAGTTTTTATGAAAAGCATTTAGCTAGATGGCTATCAAATATGCTCATTTTCGTCAGGCAATGGAGGCAACAGAATCGAAGAGGGACCAAGCGGTGTATATCTTGTGATTCGCTATGAGAGGGATAGATAGATAGAGAGCGAGAGAGACAGAGAACGGAGGTAGAGAGAGGAGAGAGCGAGAAAGAGCGAGAGAGAAAGGGAAAGAGAGAATGAGAGATAGAGAGACAGAGACAGACAGAGAGAGAGAGAGAGAGAGAGAGAGAGAGAGAGAGAGAGAGAGAGAAAGAGAGAAAGAGAGAGAGAGAGAGAGAGAGAGAGAGAGAGAGAGAGAGAGAGAAAGAGAGAGAGAGAGAGAGAGAGAAAGAGAAAGAGAAAGAGAGAGAGAGAGATAAAGAGATACAGAATGAGAGATAGAGAGAAAAAGAGAGAGAGAGAGAGAGAGAGAGAGAGAGAGAGAGAGAGAGATAGCAAGTGAGAAAGAGATTTAGAGAGAGAGAAAGACAGAGAGACAGAGAGAGAGAAATAGAGATTGAGAGGTAGACAGATAAATGGAGAGAGAGAGAGAGAGAATGAGAGAGTGAGTGAGAGAGAGAGAGAGTGAACAAGAGAGAGAAAGAGAGAGAAAAAAAGAGAAAAAGAAGGAGAGAGAAAGAACACGAGAGAGAAAGAAAGAGAGCGATAGAAAGAGAGAGATAGAAAGAGAGAGAAAGAAAGCAAGAGGGAAAAAGAGAGAGAGACAGAGACAGAAGGAGAGAGACAGAGAACAAGACAGACAAAGAAAGAGAAAGAGAAAAGAGGAGAGAGAACAAGAGAGAGAAAAAAGATAGAGAGAGAAGAGGCGAGAACACAAGAGAGAGTTAGAGGGAGAAAGTGAGAGAGAGAGACAGAGAGAGAGGTGGAGAGTGAGAGCGAGAGAGAGGTAGAGAACAGAGATACGGATGTTAACTTATTACTTCCCATTGAGCACATTCAAAATCAACATTTTGCTTAAAACTCTATATATTTTTTGGAGTGAATGAGAATTAAATAGTTTGCCACGTGCTGTTGCATGGGTTGCATTTTAGATTTGCATCGTTTGCGACGACTCCTGAGCGTTGGCCTTTTTTTAGCGTACAACTTTTTTGAGAGGCACGCACACTTACACACGTTACAATATGCAATATCATTTATGAGCGCCTGTGTCAATGTTTTTGTCATGATTCCTTGACTGTCTATCCAAGCGCGAATGCCTAGGGCTGTGGGACATGTCGCGCTAAAAATATAGCATGCAAATACTTGATAGCTATGCAAGTGTGCGGCGTCCTGGAAATATCGATTCCTGTTGTGTTTTCAAACAATTTTGTTGAATTCTTTCACAAACTTCTAAACAATGGGCCACAAGCAGCAATAGCAACATAGAGATTTCGGCTGACCCAGCTAAGTTGTAGGCTCGACTATTACCTTCGATTTTTTGAGTGTTTGAAATCAAGTATTAGAGAGTCTTTTAACAGATAAAAGTTAAAATATCAATTATCAATTTATGAATGCATAGAAATAAATCGAAGTCGCTCTTTTTTCGCAGAGTGCTTTTGTTTTTCTGGATGTCTTTATGAATTGTTAGCTTAGTAATTGTAAGCACTTTTGTGGATGGCCGCACTTCAAATTTGCCAAAAGCCGCAGCAAACGTGGCAGTTGCAGCGACGCCTTGTAGGCGAGGACACTATGTCAATAGAGAGGCAATACATAATGACATGAATAATTTCATTCACACATAGATGAGCCGTGTGTCTGTCTGGTCTTTGTGTGTGTGTGTGAATAAGGCCTAATTATGTTTGTCCGAATAGCCTGTGCATGTGTCTTCATTTTAAAGCAGCTTCCTTTTGGCAGGATACGCTCGACTCGGCCCTGCTTTGCTTTTCGAAAACAAGCAAGAACGCTCTAGTCGGGTCTGCCCGACTAGGAGATCCCCTGAACCAAGTCCGATGTGGTGTTTTATACAATCTAGCTTACATCTTTTATCTATACATATGAACATATGGGGGCACACTCTAACATATACACATGCACACACAAGCACGTGCGCCGTTTATTGCTGCGCTTGGCCTGCATTTTATCTGCACTATGAAAAATGGAATGTTACATAGCTTCGGCTCTAGATGTACTTTCTAAATGAAATTTTTAGGACATAAAATTGACATCAAAATATATGCGAAATCCCAACTTCCTAGTATTTGAAATATGTTTTTTTCACTTTTGGGGCTAATGAGATGAGGTATCCAAAATCAGAAATGTGCATTATCTGTATTTTCATCACAGAAACCTACTTGGTCAATTTGGCGTCTCTAACTATTATGGTCTTTAAGTTATAGCCTAAAATAAAGTCATAGGATGAGTTCTCAAAAAAAAATAAACTTGTACTGCGTATGGTATACAAGAATATATATTTAAAATTTCAAATCTCTAGCCTCTGTGGCTTACGAGATCGCTGCGTTCATACGGACGGACGGACGGACAGACGGACAGACGGACATGGCTAGATCGACTCAGCTCGTCGTCCTGATCAAGAATATATATACTTTATGGGGTCTGCCACGCCTCCTCCTCCCTGTTACATACATTGTCACAAAACCATTATACCCTGAAATCCCATTTTCAATGGGTTCAGGGTATAATAAACCTAATGAGTCACATATGCATATGGTAGGAGTTGTTGCACAAACTTTGGCCGGCAATACCAGGAGCCAAGTTAGAGACAGCTGTATTCTCGTTGCCGTATTTTTGCAAACAAATTCAATTTCTATGTGAATATATATACATATGTTTATGTATGCATATTATATACAATAAATATATATTTATATATATATGTATATATATTATATTTATGCGATGTGTCATCATTCTGCTGGCCAAGTCTTATAGTTGCAGATATATGGCAAAAGTTCTTTTATATGTTCTGTATGACATGGTGAAGAGACTGTATTCGAGAGGCAATTATTTATTTATTCAACAAATTAAATATAGTATTTTATACTAAGCTTAATGAAAGTTTAAAGTGCACTCGCTGCTAGGATCTTCGACTCGCAGTAATAATATGTTAAACTCATTAACTTCTGAACTCAAAGACAAATTCTCTGCATATAATGAAGTACAAGTATATAGTATATATAAGTATATTCATTATTTGTACAGAAATACATTCTTAAATTGTAAAACTGTTACAATTTTTGCAGGCACTGTAGGCTATACCTGCTACAGCTAATTTGTTATCTATTTGCATTTAAATATTTACGCATGCATTTAAATTGATAAATATTTAAACGCCGTGGGACTTACCCGAGGGAGATAATACACATTTAATTGCTGATTACAAAACTAGATGACAATATTTAATTTATTTATAGTTTAAAGTGTAAAAGCGTTTTGGGGCGAAACTAATTCTAATCTCATATATTTTTATTAATTGATTAAATTATTCAATTGCTCTTTATTGCGCAGGACAAAGCATCCTTTGTATTGCTAAAGGAACAGTCAATAGAATAAAGCTATATCATTATGGACAGTTGTTAGTTTCATGCAATATTTCGTTGATAAATTTAAGATAGTTCCAATATGGAAAAACTTGGAAAATTATTTAAATTATTTATATATATTTTAAAAATGAATTTAAATTAAGTGAGGAAATATCAGTTAAAGATAAAATAAATTATGTTATAGCCTTATAGAGGCTATTCCAGCATTGTTATGTTATCATGTTATGCTGTTATCAGGAGGAATTAATCCATAAAAAAGCTATTAGCCTGAGAAGGCTTTATATAATCTAGTGGGCGTCGTTCTTTTCGGTTATTTTCTTCTTTTGTATACCCATGTAAAAAGGGTATATTTATTTTGGTCAGAAGTTTGCAACGCACAGAAGAAAGCATCTCCGACTATTAGAGCTACAGAGCTGATATTTTGCATCGGTTTTAAGAAATCTTTTACTGGGAAAATTTCAACGTTATTAAAGTCAGAGACTTGAAATGGGGACCATATACTTGTATCCCACCTCCATAAAAAATATATAGTATGTAGAGCTATGTCAGTTGAAAAACTGCGTAAAACTATATCTTCTACAATTTAAGCGCTAGAACATCCAAATTTGGCAAGTAGGCTACTGTTGACCTCTCCTGCCTCTCCTTAAGATCAACCACAAATCTAACATAAATCTTCTAATATTTTATCTTGAAATCTTAAAAAAATTTGTTTGTATGAACCACATTTATACAAAAAGATAGAGTATATTAAGCTACGCCCATTAGGGGAGTACCAAATCGGTAAAAACTGTATTTTACACCTAGAAACTCATAAATTAACAAATACCTCAAGCTTAACTGCTTCGACAAAATTGAAAAAAAAAATGATATACATCCGCCTCTTTGAGGCGAGTCAAATGATGGACAACTGAATCTTCCAAAGTTGTACAGCTGAAGCCCGAAAATTTGGCATATAGGTCGAAAACTAGTAAATACGTCAATCTTTACTTTTTTTGACAAATCAATATATATATCCTTTACAATTACAAGGGTATTACCAAACTTCGGCATGGTTGAAGTTAGCCCGTCCCTCTAGTTTTTTGCTTATTGTATTGTGTAACTGGGGCTCCGAAATAACTTTATGGCTTGATGAGTGAATGTGAAAGCTGCGCAGCTGCCGCTAGCATAAAGTAATCAAAAAAGTTTTGCTTATGTATTGCAGTCGTCATAATTATCAGCTGCGAGGCATCTGCGAAGCTCTAATACCGTTAACATTGCGGAGTCATGTGATGCTCAGTTGACGACAAATCAAAAGATTTAGCTTAAATAGAGTAGAGCAGGAATATGAGAGTTTCTTCGATTCTTGGTAAGTGAAATATAAGCTATAATTCGTTTCATATCATTTATATAAAAGAAATTGTGTAATAGGAAACAATTCCACAAGAATAGTTGATGCAACGATCAGCCACATTTCGGACTTCTCTGACTTGAAGAAAGTCACAAATTCAATATTTGTATTGGATATCATAATAATATACACTAATAAAAGTAATAATACACAAATTTAATGGGTGGCATAAGTATTTTGACAACATTTTGTTTAACCACTAAATATAATATTATGTTGCATAATTCAATTTAGTCTTAAAATTAATGAAATATATGTCTTTCCTGTTCAAAACGGAATCCACCTATATTTGGAGGTATTTCAATGAAATCACTCTCCACCCGTTTGTGACATGTGATTGTTTCTCCCTTTGTCCCAGATTGTCGTCTATTTAATGTTTTATTATCGACCATGTGCTTTCAATAATATTCAATCTTCTCTCTAAAATTTAGAGAACATATTCGATAAGTCTTTAGATGGAGAAATATGCGACACAGTTTCAAGTTCTTAAATATTCAGTCGAGTTAATTGCATCGTCAATGGGAACCAAGCCTCCCACACATAGCCAATTGATAGACTAAATGCTCAATAGCATTCATTGGTATCAAAAAACACAACATTGACGCCAATCTAAAACAGTTTAAATAAAAGCAGTTGAATCGTTCATCGTCTAGTCTAAGCCAAATGCTCCAATACAGGCGCACAAATGATTTAATTTTACATATTTCGAATGCATGTAGCACTTGTGCCATCTACAAATGTGTACAATACAGATAACATGCCAAATAGTTGGAAACAATGTGCAATATGTAATTACAGCTCCTGCCTGAACTGCAAAGCCAATGGCTACTCTAGTTTGTGCCATTCATTTTTAAGCTGGGTTAATTATTTGCAATTGTAGACTCGTTATAAAAACGAGAGAGAGAACGTCTGTCCACATATAGTCGAAGCGTATATACTCTAAAAATGATATATCTAGAATAAAATATTTAGGAAATGATTCATCAAAAAGCATGAAATTTTCTAGATAAACATAAATTTTACTGAAGATATTTGGAAAATCAGCAAAAGTTACTTTTATAATATATAGTACAGTTCTATGTATATATATCCAAAGCTGGAAGCATATCGAAAGGGCAGCTGCTGCTGATAATGAATATCTAAATGAGGTCAGATACAATGATAAAATTAGAAGAGTATTCGGCATTTGGGAGGGCAAATGAAGCAAGAAAAGAAGACTTTAATCGCACCATTGAAAAAGGTCAGTTTATATCTAAAACCAAAATCAAATCGTTGGATGCCAGTGAGAGTTAATTGCAATTGCCTTTGCCGTCTGTGGATTTGTTTTTTTTGCCTCCATTTACAAAATGTGAGCAATTAGATATTATTTTCACGTAAAGCAATGAAATTTACAGAATCAATTCGAAATTTGTAGGTGATATGAAATTAGGTTGGTAGCTGCATGTGTATGTGTGTGTGTGTGTGTGTGTGCTAGAGCAAATACGTCTGACACCTAATGGTGGTGAAATGATATCCCTTTGCCTCTCGAAAGCTTGTCACGCTTTTTACCTGTGAAGCGATTTCGATTTGATTGTAATTCCAATTTTAATTGAGAGCTCTGCATCAAATTAATTAAAATAACTTGCCGGCTTGCATTAAATCAGCAAAACCATCGACATTCTATGCACCTGTTGTTTGTGCAACTCTTAGTATAGTTCAATTTAATGCTACCACAAAAAGATATGCTAACAATTTAATTAAAATTGCGTCGAACAAACAAAAGCTCAAATACTCTTTCACTGGCACACGAAACACAAGCACACACACACACGCACTCGTATTCACTATATATGTACACATATAGTATATTCCGTGCTAGTCGGCCATTAAAACTCGACTATTCAATCATTCAAAATCATGGCTTTTCATGTCTTGGGACTGCGTCAATAGCAAGAATGAAATGCATTCCCCATTATGGCCGCTAAATCGCACAATTTACTGGGAGCGGATCGACAACATTCAAATGCTTAAATTTCAATACCCTTTGACCAAAAGAGATTGGGTATATTGTTTCTGTACAAGTGCATTCAACTGAGAGAAGCAAGCATATCTCAACTGAGCTGATGAGCTAAGCCAGATCAACTGCATTTGTGTACATGTAACAAAGAGCACATCGAGGTGGCAACACCTTACTGCAGAGTTGGACACAATGAAGAAGTGATGACTGATCGATAGTCACGCAGAAGCTGTGAAGTTGTCAAGTTGAAAAGCAGAAGAGGAAAGTGGAATTAAGCGCAAGCGAAAAATAAGTCGAAAAAGTTGTAGCAGCCGACCAGAACTAAACTGAAGTAGAAGTCGAGGATATATATATCATAACTATAACATAGTAAATATATTTTAACATCATATAAATATATCGCACACATACATACATAAATTTAAGTCAGGAATAAATTACTCAGAATTCCAAGTTGCAAACACAGTCGAATCCTGCATCTTCAACTCCAGCTAAATCGAAAACCTCAATAATTTGTAAAAAATGCTGTCCCTTGAAAATAATTCGTTCGAGTTCCTGGGTAATTCGGATAAAATGTGATCGCTTTGCCATTTCGAATTATCGGGATTTGACAGTATAACTAAACGAATTCGCATAAACCAATGGCATGGTTCAAGTCTCCGCTACATACTGTATTGAACTGTATTGAAAATATGGAAACCTGAGCAAAGCTCATCTTAAGAGCATCGGCGATGTCATTGGAACGAAGCTGCCCAAACGAAGCCACACCTAGCTCCGGGAACAATTGTGATTTGGGAAATTAGTATCATTTTACAACTCGGTTCCTGTAACACAGGTGAGCGTTGAAAGTTAGTTTTCGACCCTCAAAATGATGCTAGCCGATCAACGATGTAACCTCGCTGATGAGTCCTTGGCCAAATTAAATTTGTTTTAAATTAAAAAAAAAAGTTAATAAAAAATCTTTAAAAAATGTATTTTTAAATAGATTTGAAATAATGTTGGTAAAAGGTCTAACAAAAAGGTGAGTTTTACTTTGAGCGAAAAAAATAAAAATATTCCTAATCTTTCTTTTTAAGTTAAATTTTTTCTTGATCAAAAATAATAATTTTGGTCTAAGTTGTATAAAATTACTCAAAAACAATGATTATTATAGAAGAATATCGTAAAATATTAGAAATCTTTAAATCATAACGGAAATGTAGAGATTGAACAAAAGTATATATATTGGTAGTTACCCTTTTATTTTAAATAAAAATAATCATTAGAATTAACAATTTTAATAGCTAAGCGACACAATCTTCCATTTTAAGGTATGCATAAAAGCTCAAGACTCAATATGGATATGTGTCAATATTAGAAAAAAAAAATGCAAATGATCCCTCTCAGAAATTATGAATACAAGACACAAAATATGAACTCATTCTGTGTATGGTGCTTATGGTATTAAGATTTCTAGATCTATATTGTGGTCATCGAAGGACTTTCTAGCGTGTTTCAGAATATGTAAGTAGAGTGCTTGGGCAACTGGAAGGTAAACACAAAATGTAAACAAATCGCAGGCCACGTTGGCCGGCTTTAAGGCGCAATTCACCACGAGTTGAAGAGCAGCGATGGGAACGGAAGAGGTGGAAGTTCAACTTCGGCGGCTTTGGCTGCGTCGAGAGCACAAAACTGTTGCATAGAACCAGGCGCCGATGGCAACTTTCCGAAGCCGGAAGCATAGCCAATGGTCGCAATAATTGGCACACAGCCAACGGGAGCTAGTCCTGGACCACTGTCAGGGCCCGAGCATAGCATAAGGACTCGTAACGCTTGGGCGCGAAGTCGTAGCGGCACGAGGCTCACGATTAGCGAGGACTCGGCCCCGATTCGGCTCCGTCACAAAATCAAGCAACAGTTTTGCTCGAAACGTCAACACAGCCGGTCGCCATGGCCCAGCGCGCTCTTCTTCCGTCGCGGCAAAGTTTACGTCGCGTGTGAATTTCTACGTGAGTTTCGCTGCGATTCCCATTGCAAGTGAAGTTTCTTATTTTTTTTCCAGTGACTTACAATCCAAACTCAAAATTAGCAAATCAAACTGCATTAAAATCAATCAATATAAGACTTTCCGCAGATGAAGAATAATCTGATTAATCCAGTTTATAGGCTTAGCTCACAAACAGAAACGTGCTGCAAGCTGATATTCGGTATGTTTATGGACAAAAACCGAAAAAAGTCGTCTTTTAATGAATTTGAGAGAAATCAAATGCTAATTTATACTAATTTGCTTTCATTACAATCAGACGCACACACCCACACACACACCCACACACACACACTGTCTGGCACTTGAATGTTTTAGCGCGGACATAGACAATTCTGTTGACATTGTTAGGGTAAGGAGCCTGAACAAGTCAGAAGAAGAAAAAAAAAACACACAAACGCTAACCGAACCGAACACAAAAGGCAAAGCGAAAAATGTTTGACTAATCGCTTCTCGTTCAAATGCCATGCGGAAGTGCAATGTAAAGCAATTCAGGTTCAAAATGCCTTTTTGCTCTCAAATAAAAATGTAATGAAATTAAAACATTTCGATTTCGAAAAGAAACATTTTGAAAGTGAATTGATTTTTTGCCAGTCGTTCAAGTGTTTACTAAATGGAATTAGGCCAATTTCCTATTGACTGCAAATTAATAGAAAACGTTTCCAATTAAATTTTCTTAATGGAATTCTAGCTCAAACAAATCTTGACTTGATACTCTCTTCATACCGAAGACAAAACTCTCAAAGTGATCTTTAAAAGACAGTTTTAAAAGAAGATTCGATTTGCGCGAACTTTCGCTGCTTTTTTAAGAAAATGTGGAAATATTTAAGAAATATAAATCAATTAGAAAATTAAATTCATGCTTGGCTTATGCTCCTCCACCTGATTCACAGCTATATTTTTGAAGTATTTTTTCTCTTAATTAAGACCTGCTACAAAAAAAAAATGAGCTAAGCCCAAACTTAATTTGAGTGATATGAGATTTTTCATATTTGGATAGTCAACTATATATAAATGTAGATTATATTATTAAATAACTAAGACCCAGCCGGACTTATAATGGAATAAATATATTTTGAAGGCCAAGCCACGGAAAAATAAACTGAAATTAATCTTCAAGTAATTGGATATTTATTTAATTTATTAAAAAAAAAGGTTTTTTTATGCCTTATGTATGTGAGATATACAAATGTGGATTATATTATAAAAAATAATTATAATGAAATATATATATTTTGAAGGACAAGCTACGAAAATTCAATCTCAAATCAATTTTCAAGTAATTGGATATTTACTTAATATCTTAGATTTTTAAAAATTTAATTAAAAATATAAAAAAAAAACACTTTTTTTCTGGCTTAAATGAACTTCACGTATATATACTGTTATAGTGAAATCGCAGACTGATTCAGGGCAAATAAATGTAATAAAAAAATTAAGTTCCAGTAATGTTTTTGTTCAGCATTATGATGCTCGGCTTATTAGCCGATTATATATCCCTTAGTTACATTCGATCTGAAAGATAATTCAGGCCAGAGATACATTTAATTCGGAATTGGATGTATTCTATTTTGTCTTGCATAGTTCAACTATATATCAGATCACCGTTTCATTATTATTTAAGTTCAATTTTTCTATAAAAATGTTTAGTTTTCCATTTTAAAATATTATGTGAAGAGAGCCTTTGTCAATTGTTGTTGCTTAATTTTTGATTATTAAGAGTCTTCATTTTTATACCCTGAGGAAATGGAAGATATAATGGATTTATAAAAATTTATGAAACAAGCAGAAGCAGGCGTCATCGACTCCATAAAATATATGTTCTTAATCAGGAGCAACAGCCGCGTCGACCAAGCACTGTTCGTCTATCCGATACGTCGACGTCGGAACCTATTTGAGAACCTATTAGCGACTTGATATTGATAACCTTTTCTGTTTTCAAAATATTAACTTAAATCACATTTGATTTCTTTCATATTTTTTGATAATTTCTAAAAAACCATTTTTCTACAATAGGATTTAGTAAACAAGAATTTATTAAAGACAACGTGTTGTTTCTTTTAAATACTATAAAAATAACAGCGATTGCGATTGAATTTTATATCTATCAGCTGCTGCTTTAGTTTTCAGTTGTCACTTCCTGACCAAGTGTTACGCGATGTCTTCTGTTAGCGGAGGTGCGAGATGGAGCAACGATTTTCAAAGGGAAACATTTTCCTGCTTATGATTTGATTTAAAGAGAGACGCTTTCATAATAATCTAATTTAAAAAAAAAACACATTACTTGAGTCAGAGTTTCAAAAGTCTGAAACTTGTACAGCACCGGCAAAACTGCATTCATGCGGAGAGGCGAACATAGCTAGAAGCACATTGCACATGAAACTGTTTTCCAATTTTTTCCAGAGAAAGCGACCAGCAAAAACTAAAACACAACTGACGACAGACGCTGGGTGAAGGCTATTTATCGAAACCGGTTTAACCGAGCATTGAGAAAACACAACTGAAATAGCTTCCAGATTTTGTAAAAAACTGTGTATGTGTGTGTGCAGTTTATGTAATCTCCAGTTTAACCGAATATCGAGAAATGGGGCTCAAGCGAAAGAATATTTTCAATTTTATAACTTATTGTGGAAATAGGTAGAGAGTAATTTGGGAACGAGGCGACGGCTGCCGCACGAATACTGTTCCGCTCTTATATTATTTTTAGTCCCGGGCTTGCGTGTTCTTGACGCAACATTTGCGGTTGTTTATGTTTTTGAGGTCTCATATCGTGGTAAGCCAATTGTTATGCCCATTTTGTTTTATTGCACACATGCACACACACACGCACCCCGCCTGCGGAGGAGATATAGGGGCTATGCGTTAGTTGCGGCGACATTTTGCGTTTGGGTCACCTTCGTTATGGCCATCGCTTACAGGTGTTAATATTTCAATTAGTAGTCGTTTATGTAGCGAAAAAGCCTCATGTAATGCTTCACGCAACTGTTACGCCGAAGCCAAGGCGTAATGGGTGTGCGTGTGTGCGAGTGTGTGTGAGTGTGTGTGTGCAGCCGCTTGGCTGGTGTGCGGCAAATGCTAAATGTTTCTTCCGGCGGCTAAATAAATATTTTTAATTGTCGCCTTGAACGGACACATTAAATTTAAAAGCTAGAAATATTGTATACAGAGGTAGTCAAAAGTATTTACACAAATAGTCTAACAATGAATATTCTTGAACATATTTCACCTAAGATGGTTTTGGTTGTTGGTCATAAATTGCACAAAATGTTTTTTTTTTGACAGAGCTTGATCTTTCCTGAAGCAACATTGAACAAGATAATGTTAAATAGGACATCAATTATATAAAATGAACTGAGGTTAATTAGTTTTCAAAAATATTTAAAAGTGTTTTTGTGTAAATACTTTTGAATTCCTCTGAATATATAAAAGTCAGCCATTATTGCTATCAAAATTCGCACTTTTTCCACTTTTTTTGACGAATAATAACTAAACAGCAGGTGACAATCAGAGAAAATCCCAAGATTCTTTTTAATATCTCAAATGATCATATTAATAGTCTAGTAAGATTCCGTGAGAGCCAGGAAGGCCGAAATAGAACTTACTGATACCAGGGAGTTCTGTAAAAATGTTAACACTGAAAGCAAAGTTCGATAAGGACGTGAAGAAAAGATCATTCTGTGGAAGGCATACCAGACAAAGATCAAATCAGTGAATCTATTTTTAGAAATAATATTTATAATAATAACTCTCGATCAATCTGCGATAAGAAGATTGAGAAGATCCATAGGGGATGGCCAAATGAGGAACAATGTCAAAAACAATACAAATAACTAAAAACTGATTGATTGCACAGTATTCGCGTCTATTAAGACTAACACAAGTCATCGAATAAGCTTGGAACTAGATTTTCTTAAATTAGCTTAATTGGCTGTATTAACTTAGGAAACAGAAAACGATCCCTACTTAATTAGCTCATTTTTAGAGCCCTACATTTTTGCAAATTGTTGTAAATATTTTTTTTTAATACTTAACAATTTAATATTATATCCTCCTAACAGATTATTAGCACTACTGAAATGGACTTTAATTTAAAATTAAAATTTGGTCTGGCTTGGGAGAACTGAGCGATTGAACTCAGACTTAGGGAGTGTCCTATTCTAGTGGCGAGCAGTGTATATGCAGATACAAAAAACAAAGTTAAAATTTTCTAAAAAAACAACTTTTGAACCTACAAACTCGATCTAGAAGAGAGAAATCTGATTGAGGGCTAAAGGATTAGTGTGTAGATAAGTATTTTTGTTACAATCCTACACAGAATTTTATGAAATTTCTAATCCTCTTTCTGATTAAAATAGTCATAAATGCGTTCGTTTTCCGATCATAAATGACTATTTTGTCGAGAGAAAGTTGTACCCTTGCCGCGACTCCTCTTGATGAGCCGCTTATCATCATACTGTTCCAATACTAACAAATAGAAGATGAGCGGCTTAACTAGGGGAAGTTTGTAAAATATATTTGTCACTTGTAAGAAATGTTAGGAATAAGATGATAAACATATATGCTTGTGGATCAAGATATGCAATTGAATATACATTTAACTTTTATTCAAAGACAAAATATTATAATTATTTAAAAAAAACAATCAGAACTTTTCACAGAATTCATTATTTCTTTACTATAGAAATTTGTAGTCATGAATAATATGAATGCTCACTCTCAGAGAACAAAAAAAGTCAAGGACAACTGCATTGATATGTGAAACTTGAAACGAATTGTTGATAGTTAATACTAAGAATAATACTAACAGCTAATACTAATTAGCATGGAATTTCTAATGTAGGCAAAGTAATAAATTGCATTTTTGCCTAACTTTTATAGTTTCACAGATCTTTAAGACAGATGTATTCTAAGGAAATACACATTTAGATATAAACTAAGCTGTTATTGAAGACTATCCCATATATGAGGTATGAATAATCATATATCTGCGCGTTTCAATAGTCTCATAACATATTCACAATAAGCTGCTCAAATTCAAAATAAATATGCATATTATAAACAAATATACATATGCCATCCATATAAAAGCAGTTTACATTTGGAAACAGAATTTTCACGGGGTTTTTTCTCAGCTCGCAATGTTTCAATGATTAATCATATTTTGGGGCTGATTGTGAAAAGTTCTTCGCCAGCCATAGAGTGTTGTCGTGTGAATGAATGTGTGTGTAGTTGATTGTTAGGGTCGGGTAAGAGGAGAGAACAGCAAAGAAAACAAAACAATCAAGAAAGTGCAATTGGCCATCGTTTTCATAATTTGTTTTAAATAAATATTGTTTGTTTGCAGCTGTACGTTGGCAAACTAAATGACATTTATTGTCAGTTTTTGGATCAGTACGATGCGGATGCAGCTGCAAAAATCTGTCTCTGGCCAAATGTCTTTCCATATTTTTCATGCACAATTTCAGGAAGGGGTTCGGAATGGCCATGGAAATGGAAGTTCACCTCCATCCTTTGCCTCAGTCACGGTCTCGCTTCGCTATATATATAATATATATAAACGTAAATGTATATGCATTTTACTTGTGTGCATTTATTTATTTACGTGGCCATAGCCAGCCGATGGGGCAGGTCCAGTTGGTTACAGCCCGTCGTCAGGGAAAAGAAGAATATTGCAATGGCTGACAAAATTTATTTCGTTCCCGTTAGCGGTTTTTTCTTTTTGGTCGGCTTTTTCTCTCCTTTTTTTTTTGTTTTTGTTTTTGCATATGTCAGCCCTGCCATGCATATTAAAAAGTTAAAAAACATACATTTACTTTTGCATATTCATTATTAAACACTTTTTGGATACAATTTATAAATGTTATAGCCAAAGATAAATAAAAATTAATATTTTTACAGCTGCTTAATTCATCAAATTGTGCTTAACTGGACAATTCTAGAGACTACAACTGCTAGATATCTTCTACCCACCATAGAGGCATTGTATCTGAAATATATTTTAGTACAACTTATGTTTTCTACATAGCAGACATAGGAACAGTTCCTGCTTCTTCATCACTCAGAGAAATACTTCTCATTTTTCATCTCCTGAAATATTCAGCAATTCGCTTTGTAAATATATAAAATAGAATAGTGTATAGAGTGAATAGTGATAAGAGCTGCACTCGATGTTCTTTAAGACGTGCTGTAATGAGAATGATAATCCAACAATCGATGATATTAGAGTCGTCTATAAACGTCCTTCTTTGATGTGCTTTCTAACTCTACCGCTTAATGTTGACTCCTAGACTAATAACTAACAGTTAATCATCGCGAGAATAATGAAAAATGCCAATCAATTATATATGAAAATTTAAGTAATTTTGGACTTAACTTTACTTTAATGTGGTAATCCTATATAACTGAAACTTCCTCTTCTCCGCGGACGCCTAAAAAGCTAAAAAAAAGTTTTACAACATAGTCAAAGAAAGGTTGGAAACTAAGAAAGTCTTAGAATATTTAAGGAAGACGAGAAAATACTCTAGGGCTAAGTTCAGCGAGAAAGAACTAACAGCTCTTAAGGATTAAGAGTTCGTGCTGGTTATAAATCTCAAACATATTACGACTGATTTGTTAGCAGGATGGCAAGGTTGAGTAAAACAAGCAGAAATTATAAAAATTGCAATGAATTCAGCAATATGATCAGGTGCTCACACAGAGAAAGAAAATCTTTGCTATGTCTATGAACTTCAAGGTTGCTCTACCAGAGATATCTTGCAAAGAAACACGTTCTTCACGAACTTACTATAGACAAAAAGTTAGTAAAAAATGTGTGTAAATTCGTTTTCAGTAGGAAAATTGCTAGGATGTTTTTAGTTCGATTAAGTTATTCAAGAAAATTAACATATTTGTTTAGCAATGAATGAACTATCGACCAGTCTAAATATGCTATATTTGTGTAATTTGTGGACTATATATTGGCATAGCTAAGGACGAGTTTGCATGGGCATAGACAGATAGAAAGCATAAATATGCATGCTTTATTTAAACAAAGGAAATGAGTCTTTGTGGATTGTTTTGTGGCATATGTTGTTTTATTTTCGTGACGGTTGGCTATTGCATTTTTGGCTTCGTTATTATGGACGAACTTAAAGTTAACACATTGTGCTCAGAATGGTTGAAAGAACCATTGCGACAATTTGTAAACTAAAGATGAATAAAACATGAAGTGAAAAACACTTTGGCGCTGATAAAAAGGCCGCGCAGCAACAAACTGTCAGCGAAGACATGTGTCCGCGCGTGTGTCCTTTAACAACTGCACAGTTACATAAACAGGATAATAAGGCACTTAACATGCACTCTTCGCCATCGCTACCGATGCCTCCAACCTCTCCCCCGCCACCCACAGCACCAGCTCCAGCTACAGCTGTTGTCCAACACAATGGGACGAGGCCAGCAAAATACAAAACTGCAAATGCCGTTGTTGTGGGCGTACGAGGACAGGCAGGACGCGCCAGGGCTGGGGACGATGACGTAACAAGGACGACAGCCACAGGAAAACAAAGCTGCGTAAAGTCGCCGCCACTTATGTCAGGGCAAATCAAGCGTTACTCTTGACATCAGCCCGCCGCTTTTGAGAGCTCAGGACTTAGTAGGTTCCAAGGTGCGGTCGGACTCTGCCCTCAAGGCATCCGCCATACGCTTAGACATTTCCCTCAAATTATGTTTTACGCCCTGCCATAAGCGTAATTGAAAATTTAAAGGCTTTCCCTTAAACCCCCAACAGCAGCCATCAACAGTTCTCTTAGATTTCCTTATTTTTTTATCATGTCATAGCCTTTGCTGTATTAACAGCAATATATTTTATGTGAATATTTTATAATAGGCCCAAGATAGAGGCAGTGAACTCATTTCATTCCCTTCTGAAACATAATGCAAACATATTGGAGATATAATAAAGTTCTGATCATATCTGAAAACAGAGAATCTTCAGTTGTTTAAATAGCTAGGTTTTTATACTTGTTCGCAAAGAGTGTATTAGTTTTTTATACCCTGAATCAGGGTATAATGGTTTTCATAAAAAAACTGTATTTAACAGGCAGAAGGAGGCTGGGCGGACCCCATAAAATATATTCTTATATATTCTTGATCAGGACAACGAGCTGAGTCGACTTAGCGCTGTCCATCTGTCTGTCCGTCCGTCTGTCCATCTGTCTGCACGTATGTATGAAGGCCTCGATCTCAGAACCTATAAGAGCTAGAGACATGAAATTTTGCACGATGGTGCTTGTATATAGCGCGCATATCGAATTTGTTTTAGATATTCGATAACTTTTCCTGTTTCCATGATATCGATTTACAAAGTAATCGAAATTCAGTTTTTTTATCATATCTTTTACATCTTTCTGGTTGGAGTCACCAAATTTTGTAGTTAGCTTTCGGTTTTTTTTATTTTGTGTACGGGCTCCACATTTTACCAAGCCAAATTTTTTAATATTATTATTATTTTTTTTGTTTTTGAGTAAAACCGTATTTCAAATAAAATAAATGGATTCAATGCTGAGAATTTGATTAAAATCCGTTTAGTAACACAGAAGTTATTAAAGAAAATATTTTTTCAATTGCCAAAAGCACGCGGCAGCAGCGCCAAGCGCTTAGCATTTTCTCTATACGTGTGCACACATAGATTCAAATCAACTACCCAGTAATCGGCGCGCGTGCTTGTGTGTGCATGTGTATATGTGTGCGTAAAGATAAAAGAGGTAAGGGAAGTTGTTTTAAACCATCACCTCGGACATGGCTCAGGGCATCTCGGGCACACCCGACTAGAGTGTTCTTACTTGCTTTCCAATCTGCGTCTTGCTCTCAGTCCGTCTGTCTGTATGAAGAGAGACTTGAAATTTCATATGTTCCCGCTAATGATAGTGTTAAGGGGTTTTCACAGTTATAGCGCTGGAATCATCAACGTTTTTAAGGTAGATCGTTGTGGATCCCCTCTACAGATAAATTAAGTGCTTGCTAATTCCAGTATTTAAATAAATAAATATAGTTGTTTTTTGATTGTGAACGAGTATGTAGGCAGTCAGGTGTGCCCGACCGTTGGTAACTGAGCACTCAATGTTCAAGTGATGTTTTTGTATACCAATTGAAGGAATAATGTAGGAGGAATGGCGGAAGTTTCACCAGAGTTAAAATATGCTGTTGAAGTACAGCTCTAACCCTATATTGCTTAAGTAACTACAATAAATCGATTAAAAATATCTTTAGGCTCCAATTCGATCTGACTACGAATTGTTAAATTAAATTTCTTGTGCAACTGCTGCGGCTGACAAGAGGTTTTGTCTTAGGCCCCGAAGATAGCTTTTTATTTTCTTGGAATTTGCGTTCGTGTAAATTTGTTGTCTGTGTCTGTGTGTGTGAGTGTGTGTGTGTTAACATCAAAGCTAGCTGATTATATTTAAAATGTTACATACATATTAACTAAAAATTAATTTATAAATACGAAGAGAGCGTTAAGTGTAGAGAACGTTGGGTATTTTGGCATAGGAATACGTGGGGGGTGGTGGTTTGTACAGTTCTAGATTATGGCAATATAAGTTGTAACAAGCTAATGTTCATACATATACATTCGTAAATTAGCTCAGTTAATTTAGCTTGTCTTGTACGTGTACTTTCCCATGATTTAATCGTAGACTCACTTTTTTTTTACTATAGCGCACACTAATACTATCTCGTAGCCATAAACACGCCAAGTCCCCGTCCTTTAGGGTCCAGCTTTGCGTTGGGAATTGCAGCCAAGCTAATTACAATAAGTTAGAGTGCTTAAGCTGGAAGTGCACGACTGAGAGTTATCCTGTGGGAGATGCTCAAACTATCTTTGATGCTCACAGACTTTCCACTTCCCTTCGAAAAGCAATTTCTAAGTAACTTCAATTGAAATTAAAAAATTATAGATAGTTTATAGCTCTACTGTTGCTGCTGAACAAGGAAAAAAAAACCTTAGCTGTAGCAAAGAAACATTTCTCTTCATGCTACATACATGTACACAAACCCAATTTACCCACTTTGTGCATTTCAACGGGTACGCGATATGAAAAGTGAAAGCATAATTCATTTTGCTTGTTTTTAACGTTTTCTTGCCCACCTAAGTGGATACAGAACATCTCCTCTCTCAGTGGGAGCCTCGCCATATAGTACAATATGACACGACTTACAACCGCTGTAAAAATGCTTGTGGCTGACCTCGGCTCCAGATAACTGTTTCCATGGCAAATTCAATCGGTGGAAAGGTCATCCTGCTATAGGCATTGTGCACCTGTGCACCTGCTATGCGTCCTTCTTAAGTTCAACTTTTATGTATGAATAAATATTATAGCATATGAATATATTGTTGATATATACCTTATATCTTTCTCTCATTTTTAACTTATATCTTTGATGTCTTTCTAGTCTTGCGACGACACTTACAACCGAATTTTGTTAGTCATTAAATTCTTGGCTTGTGATGTATATGTATCTGCATTGAAGTCTTAAAGAAAAAAGCTGATTTAAGTCACAATATTCGCCGCATACCACAAGCTAATGAAACATGGAGCTGCTGCAGTTGCTTTGCTACACATTCCTTTTGCTACTGTCGAGGATGTTGGGTGAGTAGCAAACACGATGCCCTTTTTCTGAACTAAATAATTCGCTGAGATTGGAAGTGGACAAACTCGGGGTCAGTGTCAACCGTGTAAACGATATGCAAAGTGGAAATTATGAGCACCAGCTGACGAGCGCCTGCATAACTAGGCAATAACAAAAAGAGGTCATGTTCCTTGCTAGCTTTACTACACACAATGGAAGTTCGCATGGAGGATATGCGACTCGCTTTGCTACCACCAGCGTCATAGATTTGGCACGCTCAGGACCGAAAATTTAGCAAGCATTCTCTGGGAATAACAATCCAGTAAACAAATAATGGAACTTTAGGTATTGGGACTAGACTATTAGCTACCCTGTACCTAGGACACTAATCGCTTACCCTACCCTATTCCTACGTCTTTGGCTATCTTAAGTGACAAAGAATCAATTGCTCGAAAATTGAAATTAGATATATCCTCTCACTTTTTATCATACATAAATATCTAAATTCTTTTGATATATATTTATTTAATATATTTGTTAATACTAAAGCTAAGTTGACATATTTTGAAAAGTGAAAGTGAAAGCATAGTTAAGCAAGTTGGTAAGTATTTAGAGAGGGACACATAGAGGGAGAGGTGAGTGTGAGAGTAAAATATATAGAGATTAAGATAAAGAGTGAGACAGATGGTCAAGAAAGGGAAATAGATAGAAAGATATATATATATATATATATATATATATATATATACACATATATATAAATATAAATATACATACAAATAAATATAAATATAAATATATATATAAATATATATACATATATATATCTTTCTATCTATTTCCCTATATCTACCCCTATCTATTTTATATATAAAATATATTTTATATATTTTATATATTATATATATATATATAGATAAAAATGGGGAGATTGTGTGGGTAAGAGGGAAAAGAGAGAAAGTTGAGATAGTGAGAAGAGAGAAGAGAGAGAGAGAAAATGAGGTATTTAAAGAGAATCTGACTGAGACTGAGAGAGAAAGAGGTGAGAGAAAGAGATAGACATGTCCATCTGAAGAGTGTGAGAGAGAATGAAAGAAAATGGGAAAGAAAGAGACAGAGAGAACCAGACAAAAATGGAGAAATATAATAGAGAATAGTAAGGGAGAGATAGAGAGAAAGAAGGAGATAGAGATCTTCACCTGAAGAGTGTGTAAAAGAGTAGATAAATTAAATGAGCGAGAGAGATAGACAGAAAGAAAGGAAGAATGAAAGAAAGAGAGACAGAGAAAAAGAGAGACAGAGAAAAAGAGAGAAACAGACAAAAAGTAATAGTTAGATAGAGAAAAGTTAGAGAGTTGGAAGGAGCGAAACGGAAAGAGAAAGAATGAGGTAGAGATATCCAGCTACAAGTATGTGAAAGCGCTAGAGAGAGAGACAGAAAGTGAGTGAGAGTGACAGACAAAAACTTACAGTTAATTAGAGAATAATAGGCGAGAGAGGGAGACAGAGAGAGAGAGTAAGGCAGAGACAGAAAGAAATGAAGAGAGAGAGATAAAGAAAGAGAGAGAGAGATAGAGAGAGTGAAAGAGAGAGAGAGAGAAAGAAACAGAGAAAGAGAGATATAGAGAATAGCGAGAGACAAGGAGTGGATCGAAAAGGAAAGAATTAGATAGAGATATCAATCTGACGAATGTGTGAAAGAGATAGAGAGAGAAAGAGACAGGCACAAATGGGGAGTTAGATAGAGATAAGGTACTCTTAAATACAAGCACCATACGCATATTCCAACAATAAACGTTCTTGCCCAGATCAATGAAAGAGTATTCACACAGAGTTACTTACTTCAGCTTGACAATAAATATAAATAATGAGCGAAAATTGAAAGTTGTCTGATAGATCCAAAAATAGAACTTGAGGTACGTAGACAAATTGCCCAGTTCAGCTATGCCATGACCTTATCCATTAGGCAAGCGTTATTAGCAGGCTAGCAGCAGAGCCAGAGGCAGAAGCAACAGTACCAGCAACCGAGCCACCATCGACCAAATAACAAAACAAGGGCTCAAGCCCTCCTCGGTTGTTCAGCTATGCGAATGCCATGAGTTCAATGTCGCACATATTTGAAAGAGTTGGTCATTCGACGACTGTAATGCGTGGGCGATATAAATATTTTATTTGTGTGGGTTAAAGTAAAAGAATATTAATGGCAATGGTTCATTTAACTTGATATTGGCCTGCTTAATTAAATCAATGTTGTCTCGAAGCTGACTTAAATTGTTTATCGTTAGAGCAGTTTTACTTGATTTAAGTTATTTTAAATAAATATACAATGAAATCTATTCACATTCTGTAGAGCGTAAAAAGAAAGTAAAAAGAAAGCATGCAATAAATTCCCGTTGAAATTTTGCAATAGTTGCGTCGGCGTCGGCGTCTGCGATCCGATTTGACGTCGCAAAAGCATTTAGAAATAAAACAGGTAACATTGCCAGAGTTAGCTGAGTGGATAACCCCCCACACGCTAAATGCCCGCAAAATTCTTAGTTTCGTATTAGCCCGGCCAAGTCACCTTGGCGGCGTCGGCAGCAGCAGAGCATTGTTGTAAGGGAGACTGCCTGTCCTGGCCGACGTCGTGCCAGACCTCCCGTCTGGCCGATAAGCACGGCACGGCACGGCACGCTCTTGTTTGTGCCCCACTTTAAGTGCGCCTCCCGATTAAACAAAACATAAATTTTACAGACGATAAATCAGCTGAGAGCGTTGAGAGCTGCCCAACAGCAGGTGCAACCTCCACATCCATATGAATCGAGCCAGCAGCAGCAGCTAAAGTTGGAGTCCGCTGCAACGAATGCAAGTGGGAAATAATACTAAAACCAATGTCAACAAGATGGAACGTTTTTTTTTCTGTCGGCTCACCGAAAATTTAATACCCTTGTGAACATAGAGCTTAACCTTTTTTTATGCGCATATGCAAATAGAGCGATTAGCCTAGGCTTTGGAAGTATGTTAGGGTTAGCAGATGGCGAATTTTCTAATTGTTGTTGTTTGATAAATCCTAATATATTTAAACAAAAGAAAAGAAAAACTATTTCGTATTGCTTGAGAGTATCACAGTTTTCTGGTTTATATTTTCAGTCTTATATATGCAATATATATGTTGTAATTGATAAGATATTTATCATATGCAGGGAGACAACTGCAGCCTGTTAAACTTGGGTAGCTTTGAAAAGGAAAATCTATAAAGTTTTTTCTATCAAATGATAAGTGTTGACTATTGCTCCAATGGCAACTATAAAATAGAATTCTGATTCTGTCGACTCCGACTTATGTACAATCAACTTTGTATAATAAATCGAGTCCACGCAAACGGTTCTTGCATATTATAGACATACATATATACAGAATAACCTGTTGATAATATTTCATCCTTTATGAACACACTTTCTTAAGGCAGTTGAAGCTAGATAATTGGATCTTAGTTATATATACATATATACTTTCTATTCTGTATATATTAATACTACCATCTGTATAATCTATATATATCTTAGTTTTTATACCCTGAACCCATTGAAAATGGGATTCGAGGGTATAAAGGTGTGACAATGTGACAATGTATGCAACAGACAATGTATGCAACAGGCAGAAGGAGTTGTGGTAAACCTCAAAAGCTAGAGATTTGAAATTTTAAATTTATATTCATATATACCATAAGCAGTACAATTTTTGTTTTTTCGATAACTCATCCTATTTCCTTATTATCGATAAGAATCGATATTTGCCGTCACAGCTATACTTATCAAATCAACTATATAGGTTCCTGAATGAAAAAAAAGATAATCAAATTTTCAGATTTTGGATACCTGTCCCCATTAGCTTCAAAACTGAAAAATTTTGAATACACACACAGTTCTCTTAATACTTTAGATACTTAAGCACTTTAAGTTTATATATAAATATGTAAATGTCTAATTGTTTACGTTCTCTCTTTATTCTAATCTTCAATATTTAACATATTTGCCGTAATTTCTAAAATTTGTTACTTTTTTATCTGGTGTAAATCTAAATGGGAAACTCCTCAAAAGACACATAATGAGAATAACGAGCGTAACTCCTCAAAATTTAGCATTTGCAAATTGTGACGCAGAAGGGAAAAGTGCTAGGAGAGCTCGAAACAGTGTTCAGAGCGCAGTTGTTGAGATGTATGTATATATATCCATACTATATATATGCAGTAGTTGGGCGATTCTGCATAGCTAAGTCGGTGGCGTTCCAGCATTTGGATGGCGCCTGCATTTTTATGCTTCGCTTGTTTTCAAACTGATTTTAATCTGTTTTTTCTGTTCTTCCATTCTTTTTCAACCTTCGGTTACTTGACTTTTGTGTCATTGTTGCCAAAAGTCCGCGTTATTGTTCCTTCTCCTCGTTCCATTCATGTTTTGCCGCTTGCCCTACCGCTCATCATCATTATTGGCATTTTGCCATCAATTTGCGCCCGGAATTAAAAAAATAAGTAAAACTACTCTGTCAAAGTGCTCAACTTTCGTATATCCTGCAAATACTGACCCCGTCTTTATGATCGACAATAAATTACTGCCGAAACGAAAGAACCGTAAAGGCACTTCGAAGATATCAAGCTCTGACCGTTACATACCACAGCTCACGCGCACTATGCCCTTTTAACAAATCGATATTGGGTATATGTTATGTGCGCCAATTGAGTTAATTAAAACTCGAAGTTTGTCGAGCTGCTCGACCAGTGACCCTTTAAATTGGATATGATATATAACTTGACATATATCAACAACATGCAGCTATAACTCTTGACTGCTGATTAAATGTTACTTGCAATGGATAAGTTGAAAGATCTCGTAAAAAATATAAACTAAGTCAACTGTTTTCTACTAATTTACTATAGTTTTTGATTGGTTTTAGATATATCTTTTGATACATACATATAGTACATCTGCTCATCAAATAACTTCACAGATTATTGTCTGATTTGAATAATATATATAAGGCTTAAGCTTAGCTTATTGGATTTATGTTAAATCATTCCTATATTCTACTGCTATTTTAATATCCTCTAAAATGTTTGCTTACAGTCTTTTTTTTTCAAAGTCATTCCATATTTACATACCATAGTAAAAGATGGCGCACCCTGTAGCTTTGTTTAAAGTACATTGACCCACCGCTATATACAATATCATAACGTAGTTTGAATCCTGGTGGGAGTAGTTAAGAAAATCTCCGTTAAACTTAAGTTTTATTTTATTTTTAATTTTTATAAAAATTTTATATTTTATTTACACCAGTGTCCTGCTACATTTAATGTCAACATAATCTAGTTTTACATACGAAGTTTTAAGATCAATTCTTATCGATATTAAGAGCATTTTGGGCTTTTATGCCCATACAATATGTATATATAATGTCGTTTTGTCTATCCTAATTATATAAATATTTATGCATATATATTTGTTTATTAGGTCAAAAAAGATTTCTTTTACTTATAACGTATGAATATGTACCCTATAGCCCTATTTTAATTGGGTATTTTTGTTTTAATGAAACAATATTGTTTTAATTTAAAATATTTGAAATTGCAATTGTCACATCTTTGGCAATTCATTTGAAAATAAAAAAGTAACAGCAATAATATACTTTTTATGCGCCACGGAATGTTTTGTCCAACATTATTTACCATGTATAAAACAATATTTTCACATTTGTGTGCGAGACACATACATAAATATGTACATATTTCTATTAATGTATTCAAGCGAGCGTGCCAAAACAAAAATTATTCGAGTAATTTCATTTAAAAAAGCACAAATTATACAAATATATTTGAGCGAAACTGTTCAATTTGTATATTAAAAGAAAATGTGCTGACGGAACGAACAGCTATGATATGAGGATATGCATGAGGCAGTTGGACCGAAAAGAGTCTTAACAAGTAAGAACGCTCTAGTCGGGTCTGCCCAACTAGGAGATCCCCTGTCCCAAGTCCGAGGTGGTGTTTTAAACAACATAGCTTAAATCTTTTATCTATACATATTACACACACACGCATACATATACATGCACACACAAGGACGCGCGCTGCTTATTGCGTAGATGATTTAGCGGCTGCGCTTGGGCTGCATTCTGGGCAGCACTATGAGAAATTGATTGTTAAATAATTCTATTCTAAATGTACTTTCTTACTGAAATTTTCAGGACACAATAATGAAATCAAAAGGTGTGTATATGCGAAATTCCAACTCACTAGTAATTGAAATACGTTTTTTCCACTTTTGGGTCTGATGGGGGGACGGTATCCAAAATTTTTATTGTTTATTATCTGTATTTTCATTACAGAAACCTACATAAGAGTTTAAGAGATCACTGCGCTTATACGGACGGAGATGGGTAGATCGACTCAGCTCGTCGTCCTGATCAAGAATTTATATACTTTATGGGGTCTGCCACACCTCCATCTGCCTGTTACATACATACATTGTTACAAAACCATTATACCCTGAATTCCCATTTTCAATGGGTTCAGGGTATAAAAAGTGAGCGAAATCGCTGAAAATAAGAATAGTTTCTTTGAGTTATTTATAAGATTTGATTTCAATATATATACATATATCTATAAATGGAGATATGATAACTGAGCATTTTATAGTCGAGCATTCGGGGTTGTTCACTTTTTGCTGCAGCTAAAAAAGTCTTGAGAACTGATATATAAGCTCGTTTGTGCTGCCACGCCCACTTTGGCATCTCCTGCGGCTTGAGTGCAGTAATGTCTTCAATTCAGTGTTAATTTCTTTCGCCATGGCCAACCCAGCAAAGCGCACAAATCAATATGTCACAGTTTGGTTAGAGTTTTAGTTTTGCACACTTATTTCTGACACATTTAATTGGTTTTTTCTTAAAGTTGCGGTCAGAGTATTGGGCAGTCGGTTGCACCTGAGTTTGAGTTTCTTAATTTTTGTTTTTTGCTTTTGCGTTTGGCCAGAACACAATGATAATTAGCAGCTCAAATAATCAAGTGCAGCTTTCATTTTCACAATGCTATCAGCGCAAAAATTGAAAACAAAGAGGAGCCAGAACAAAGTCTCGATGGGGACTCCCTGCCCTGCTTTGTCTTTTGTGGACTATTCTTTTGGAGCAGCCTTTCGTTGTGGTTACAAATATTTGGCCGGGTGTTCGATGCTAACATTTTATTGAATGCCAGTTCCAATTGGCAGTTGAGTTCAGTTTTAATCTGGCTTAATTGTTGGCTCCAAGCTCAAAACAATTGCCGAGAGGCCGGTCAACTAGCTGATGAATGCAATGGAAGGGCGAACTAAATTGAACATTTATCAATCCGTGGCAGCAATTAAAGACTCTTTTTTTAGATATTTAGTTTATGTACTGAAGAAGGTCAGAATATATCAAATAAGCTTAAAGTATGCCTGTATCAATCTAACTTAGAGGCAGACAGACAATCGGATAAGTATCAAAAATATATCTTATATATGACATATCATATTCAGAGTGCTATACTGGGAACTCTATTCCTAGCGAGCATCCATAGACTCTCTCTCTCTCTTTCTCTCTGGCTATCTCTGTCTGTATAGCACATGTGTTATCTCTCATTCCTATCAGAACAAGATATCAAGAGTTCATAATGTCGGCATCTAAATTGCACTCATGGAGTTTAATTTTTTAAGTTTTAAGTCTCAAATTTACTGAGCTTAAAAAATTTCATGTTTCGGATCTATTTACAATTTGAATTATTGTTGTTATTGGTATATTTGCATGTATGTATTTGTACAAGTGTGGAAAATTAACCTCGAGAGTAGAGACGGGCTCGTGCGGGATAGAAAAGATTCTGAAAAAGTCCGGGTTTGTCGGGAGTAAGTTATTTAATAAAGATCAGGAGAATGATATTGACGAGGAAAGTAATTCCTATATAAATCATGTTAAATTTAAGAGAAGTTCTAATATTATTTGTATTTTTTTGATAACAATGCAATGAATTGTCATTGCTTCAAATGGTTGCTTGGCAAGTACTTGATGTTCCAACATCTTCGGCAACAATTGAGATGGTGTTTTATACTTCTTATAATAGAAAATGTTGAGAAAATATTACTTTTCAATAAAAATGTTAATCTATTATAAAATCTTTGAATGTTGAAAAAAATGTTGGTAAATTTCGGGACCCGCGGGAAAAATAAAAAAAATTTAAATAAATGGGATGGGTCGGATGGAACGAATTTCTTTCCCGATCCCATTTATACTCGAAAGTAGAATGCCTACAAGAATAGGTCCACAGAGTAAAGCCCACAGAGTATATCCTAGTCGGTCAGTGTCAAGTGTTTAACTCTTACATGTTAATTTGAGGTACTGTTCTATGCACGTAAACGAGTATGAAGCAGTCGGCTACCGCCTACTTTCATGTTACTAATTCTTTGCTGTGTTGAAATGAAATTTCAAATTTGAAACTTGAGTCAAAATCAAAGTTAGAGGTCATCATCATGTGCGCATTATTTCCGGATCATTTGCGGCAGACCATGAACAACAACAACAGGCACTGAAAATAAAAGAAAAGTGCCTTTAAAGCGTGGCTGAATTTTACGCTTAATTTAGCATTGGAAACATTATGCATACGCAACCAATTCAGAATCGATTGCGATGCGATGCCTATATCACTGTCAATGCGTACGCCTCAAATATCCACAGCAGCACCAACATCTGGCCAACATTATGGCCGTGCCTAAAAGCGGGCAACGCTTTCAGTTTGTTTCTTCTCTTTTTTTTTATCTCACAATACAGCACTAAGCACTTCAGGCACATCCAACAGCCAACAACAATAACACGAATATAAATAATCATAACAAAATGTGAACGTCAAAAGGTGAGGTTGGCCCTGAAATGGCTCAAGAAGCCATTGAGGTTGAAAGAACTGGGAGGCACAGTGGGGCGAAAACAGTCAATCGCGCAGGCAGAAGTTGTGCCTCCTTTCTGACAAGCTTTACTGTAATGCTTCAAGTAAAGAGAGTAAAAATATATATTATAATTTGATATATTCATAAGTTAAAATGTTTTTAAGCAATATCAGTTGCATTTCTAGCCACTGTGCTGGCAAGATCTTAAGATCCAGAAATGCGTGCTGCTAAAATGTTGTAGCCATGTGCTCCAGCATCCATTTGCTTGCATCGCTAAATGTGCCGCACAGGTGATGGCAAATTGATGCTGTTATTGTCAGGTGTCTTCGTTTTCCTCTCACACCATGTATTTGTCCTGCTTCGTTGCTGACATTTCTCTCTTGTTCTTGTTGTTGTTATGGCTCTGGTGCCAAAAAGCCAAGCCCTGTCAAATGTCATCGCTTGACTTGTGCCACCTAAAAACCCCATGTCCGCCCACCCACAAGTTCTCACGTTCTCTCATGTCGGGCGGCCATAATCATTGCCGTTCATACATAATGGACTCATTGATATTCGCAGAAAGCAACAAAGGCAGTTATAAGGCTACAAAGGCCAAGTGGCTCTGACTTTTACAGCTGACCCACAGGCCTAAACAGGCCCGTTTGCTGGCCTTGTCGTAACAGTAATTGCCAACAAAACGAGTGATTAACCTGACAATAGACACCAATTCCCACACACACACGGAGCCCACTGCAACTGTGACTATGACTGTGACTCCAACTGTGAGTGTGACTGTGACTGTGACTGTGACAGTGACTGTGACTGTGACTGTGACTGTGTCGACAACGCCCACATTCCAGTTTTCGCTGTGACCTTGTCCACTGGACTACATGGCGTATACTCGATGTCGCATGTCAGTCCACATATGGTTTGGCATTCCTGCAGCTGATGTTTAGCATTGTTCCGGTCGCCCTCTGCTCCCCACAGGCAGTCAACGGCTACTATAGATGTCTAATAGAACCTGCAATGGCAAGACCATTAAAATTTAACTACCACAAACTTTCAGCTACAAATAAAAAGGAAGTTGAATCAAAAATTGTGAGAAAATCAACTTTAGAAAGAAAGAAAAAAACCGATTGTGGTCTTCTGTTCTCGAGTTGAGCGTTGTGTTTGACTGGAAGTGATAAATATATTTAGTTGTAAGTTTAAATAAAAGTTGGATTATGTTCAACAATTCTACAATTCTTATTAGTCTTATTTTAGTGAATTGAAATTTTGATTTCGATATCTTTTTTAGACTATCTTTAAGTAAGAATAAGACTGGATTATAGTCTGTAGATCGAAGGTCTCCCTGCACATTTGGCCTGGCCTTAAAGCTGTGAAAAGTTTTACAATTGTTTTTGCTGGAAACGGCCATGAGCGCATTTTTTTTTGGCTTGGTCTTTCGGGGAAAGTCTGTTGTTGTTGTCTAGCTGTCAATGTTTGAGATTCGAACTGTAAATGCATCGATTTTCATGGTTTGCCCCAAACATCTTAAGTTTGCAGTCAAACTGGCGGACATTGACATAAACCAATAAATCGAGTCCATTTCACTTTCTATAGATAGATATAAAATTCTTTAGGCTGGCCTAAAGGGCATATATCGTTTGTGCAAAGAGGTTACCTCGCTGTCTAAAGATATATTCTGAGCCCCGTGGCAGGAATTTGAAATTACTTCACTCTATTGCTGCTTGAACTTCTGTTATTTGAGTTTAGAATTATTTCTGTTCTTTCTATTAAACTGTATATAGATGTATGGAATTTATTTTGTGCCTGAAAATTGTTTTATTCTTAAAAAAAAAAATAGAAAGGAAAATTGCTGTTGAAACTTATTATGCTGAACGATAACATCTGTCTATTTTTGATTATCATACAGATATATATATATATATTATATATTATATATTATATATTATATATTATATATTATATATTATATATTATATATTATATATTATATATTATATATTATATATTATATATTATATATTATATATTATATATTATATATTATATATTATATATTATATATTATATATTATATATTATATATTATATATTATATATTATATATTATATATTATATATTATATATTATATATTATATATTATATATTATATATTATATATTATATATTATATATTATATATTATATATTATATATTATATATTATATATTATATATTATATATTATATATTATATATTATATATTATTCTTATTATATATAATATATTATATGTTACTCATATATACATATATATTAGTTAATCTTCAAGGTCAGGTTTTACTCAAGTAGACACCTTTGACATTGCCTAAGGCAGATATATATTCCATGTGCAGTCCATGTTTTAAGGCTTGAGCTTTAATGCAGACTAGAAAAATAAAGTTCACAAAGCGAAACCTTCCTTTGGCATAGTCGCTTTTTATACTGTATTTCACAAAATTCACAAAATCTGCATATTGTTACGCTTAAAGCCGCCTTTACATATATTTTGATTCGATTTTAGTTTTCTCTTGTTTTTGACACTCGAATCTGAATGGGAATCTGAATGGGAAAACTTGCCAATGATTTAATTTGATTGGCAGCGACAGATATTTGTGTTTCCGTATTGTCAATTTGCAACGAATTAATTTACATATGCAAATACGGCAGCACCTTAAATTGTTTGTAAAAAAACAAATCCAGTTGATTGTGAAATGAAATGTTAAAATGAATTTCAAATTTGTCACCTATCGAAATTTATAGCCAGAAGCAAAAAAGTGTTTGCTGCACACTTATGTTAACTTGAAAACAATAACATTTAACATTTATGTTAACTTGAAAACAATAATACTTAAACGAACGACACGAATGATAGATAAGAGGGCAGAGCCTAGACTAAGTCTACTTATCGTCTATATATGTATAGAGATCTAATGGCAATATCGATACTTCTCTGTAGACTAAGTCTCCTTATCGTCCTTATTTACAGCGATACATAAAGACACATAGAATCAAGTATCCATAACTCTAGGACATTTCCTAAGGTGAGCTACCCTCATTCAGACTTCTGAGGCAGCAGTCCACGAAAGAGCCAAGGCCCAAGACCTAATCCCAACTCTCTTGTATGAGGTTGAAGGACGAATATCCAAATTAGGTACACAAGATGGTTGATTGGTAGCAGCCGACGCGGAACATCCAAAGAGATCACGTGGTTGTCAGGAAGGTGGATGGCCCAAGAACCTGGATTAACAGAGATCCATATGGCAATATCGATAGTTTTATAGAATGATGGATAAGCTGAGAGAAATGCCTAGACTAACTTAGCCAATCATCTATATATATAAATGAATGTCTGTCTGTATATCCTCGAAGAACTCAAAAACTACTGTACGAATTATTATGTATTTTTCCACGAAAAAGGTTTGAATAATATGCTCATTGATGCCACTCGCCACCAGGTGGCACTGCACAGTAGCAACTTCTGCCCCGTTCAACCGATTTTCATAAAAGTTAGTAAGTCATGTATTTTTGAAACAAAAAAGCGAACGATAGATGACATTTTGAATTTGTGTAGATTGTGAAATTCATATGTAGCTTACATTATATTTAGGAGTGCTTCTCGAACAATTTTGTGCATTTCATCGCATCACGTCGTTCCTGTATAAGTATGCCTCCAAAGCGGCGAGCAATTGTCTGATCTACACTTCAAGCACGAAAGAGAAATGCATTAAGAGCCTCAGAATCAGACATCAACGAGCATCAATTCTGGAAAATCTTCGAGTACACGCCGCTGAGACCCGTTCGTCTGAATCGTCTGAACAACGAGAAGTAAGGTTAGAAACTGATCGAATACGTACTAATCAGACCCGTTCTTCTGAGACAACTGAACTACGGGAAATAAGGCTGCAAAATGTTCGAATAAGTGCTACTTGATCATGACGAACACCGAACGCTGATTTGAATCTTAGTTCATTTCATTATGACAGTAATAACGATTACAGTCTTCATCCAAATGTCGTCATTGAAAAAATGGATAAAATTTGCATTTCGATTGATGATTTGTCAAAACGCTGAGAGCCCCATTCTTAAATGTAAACAATTGTTCCATCAAAATATCGTAGACTTATACGCGAAAATGAAACGAAGACCGCAGCAATATGGATATCTAGTAGTAGCAAATCGCTACTACAATAAGGTAAACATGGAAACTGTTTCGTTTACGCACGCTTTAGTGACGTCGGAATTGTCAGTTGTTGCCTGACACCCAGCGGCGACATAAATACTTTCCAATTGAAGTTAAATGGTATCGAAGATATGCTCATGAACCGACATGAGCCCTTCATTGTGGCCGGCGATTTTAACGCGCGGGTAGCCACATACAATAAGCCGGGATGCGAAGGTACAATACCGGAACGGATCGTCAATCGGATCGAGAACTGGAGACTACTGGACGACTTCATTGGCAGTGATCATTAGTACATCTTATACAGTTTTCGTGATCGGCGGCAGGCTTCGGAGTGCTCCGCAAAGAAACCCCGTAGGTGGGATATAAGCAAATTGGACCAGAAAAGCTGTTCGCGGAAATTGGCAGACGAGATAGACAATTTGACGTGGTATCGAGTTCAACAGCGATAGTCGAAATCAGCCTAAAAACGATGGAAAGGGCTTGCAATGCAAAAACGCATCACAAAGAAGGCAGCAGACGACAGACGTATTGGTGGAACGATGATATCACGGAAAAGCGAAAGGTATGCATAAAATGCAGGCGAAAGCTGACAAGAGCACGGCGCTATGGAAACTACACAGTGGAAGCGGCAGCATTAAAAATCGCGAAAAAGACAAGTGGAAAGAGCTTTGCATGGATATCAACAGAGATAATTGGGGCCTTGGTTACAAAATTGTAATGAAGAAACTCAGAAGCAATGGAGCAGCACCAAATGTAGAGGATGAAACCATGGATCACATAGTGAGAACACTATTTCCAGCACAAGCTCATGAAGCAGAGGAGCGCCTACCAGTAGAGCCTCACTACTCAGCCCCGATCTTCACTGAGGAGGAGCTCAAGATCGCTGCTCAATCCTTAAATAAAAAGGGTCAGGGCCCAGACAATATACCAGCGGAGATATCGAAACACATTGCAGATAGGCGGCCCACATTCCTGCTAAGAATGAACAACTCATGTCTGAAAGAAAGATTATTTCCAGAGGCGTGGAAAGAACAGCGACTTGTCCTGATCAGCAAATGAAAATCGGACCCCAACACACCATCGGCTATCGCCCACTATGCATTCTCAACACGACCGGAAAATTATTAGAGAAACTAATAAAGCCCAGACTACTTTGCTGCAGTAGAAAATACTGGAGGACTT
The DNA here is from genome assembly GCA_035045545.1 of Drosophila gaucha. NCBI lineage: Eukaryota > Metazoa > Arthropoda > Insecta > Diptera > Drosophilidae > Drosophila > Drosophila gaucha. The sequence goes on along the minus strand of JAWNOY010000200.1, from coordinate 517,034 downwards.
AGTGCAAAACAGTATGGTTTCCGAGCTGGAAAATCCACGATGGGTGCCATCGAGGAAGAGCGACGCAAAGAGGAAATGCATACTCGCGTCCGGTGGTTCTACTGGTAACACTTGACGTCAAAAATGTTTTCAGTAGCGTAAGGTGGACTGACATGTTAGAGTCACTAAAGCAGCGTTTTCGCATCCCGGAATATTTAATGGGCATGATGAAAAGTTACCTACGGGACCGAGTGCTCCTGTACGACACAAAGACAGTAACCCAGCGCTTCCGGGTAACAGGGGGAGCTGCACAAGGATCAATCCTTAGTCCAGATCTTTGGAATATTAGCTACGACGATATTCTAAGACTGGAAATGCCTGAGGATACATTTCTAATAGGATATGCAGATGACACCGCAGCCGTTATCTCCCCAAGAAATATCACAGACGTGGCTAAATGGGTAGGCAGATTCCAACCGAGATAGAGATGCGAGTAAGTGGAAGCATGATAAGAGCCCAAAAAACAGTACATAGAGTACTAGGTGTTAGAATAGATAGTAAACTAAAATTTTCAGGACAACTCCAACATGCATTACGAAAAACAGCAATAGCAACAGGCTCTCTGAGTCGGCTGATGGCAAATATTGACGGGCCGAGCAGCAAAGCGAAGGCTAGTGGTAGAATCAACTAACGCGATTCTACTATACGGTAGCGAAGTGTGGGCGGGCACCTTAAAAGCTGAAGTGAGGCGAAACCCGATGCTGTCGGTTCAATGAAGGGCTGCTTTAAGGATAGCTTCGGCGTACCGTACAGTGTCGGGAGCTGCTGTGTAAATAGTATCCATCGACCGCCTGGGAACTTAAGCGAAATGGGAATTCTCAATGCAGTCAGCGAAGCATATGCGAAATCAAACCTTAGCTTCCTGGAAGGAACGATGATCTAACGAGAGAGGTAGGAAAGATGGACAGCGAAAATTATTCCTGATATACAAACGTGGCTAAATAGAAAGCTTGGTAAGACATCTTTCTATTTGATACAAATGTTATCAGGCAATAGGTATTTTCAAAAATACCTACACAAAATGGGGAAAAGTGTCGAGCCCAGCTGCATCTAATGTACAAATGCTATAGATGATGTCGATCACACTTTCTTCTACTGCGAAAGGTGGATAGAAGAAAGGAACCTTGCAGGAGCTAGCGGTCCGGTTGAGGTGGAAAGCATTGTGGAACAAATGTGCAGAGAAAATAATGCGTGGAAAAAAGTCTGCGACTTCGCAGAAAAAATATTAAAGAATAAAAAGTGGGACCTGGACACAGGAAGACAGAGTATAGTGCGAAGTTAGAGCACATATAAGGCACATATAAGAGGTTAATGCGGGATAATACAAGGTTCCGAGGAAGGAGGTTGCCCTAGAGAGAGGAGGTGTTTTCGTCGGTAAGCTACAATAGCAGCCCGACACACCGGTCAGAGCGACGGCCTGGCTGATGGCGCGTAAAGCATTTCACCTACCTCACCCACAAAAAAGCTGAGAGTAATACCTAAACTAACTCAAGTAATCATTCTTGGCAGAGATCCCTATGGCAATGTGGATGGATAAGCTGAGAGGAATACATATTCTAACTCAGCTAATCATTCTTATTAATAGACATGACATATGGCAATATGGATCGATAAGCTGACAGTAATACCTAGACTAACTCTCCAGATCCAACAGGTTGTTATATGCATTTTCGACAAGAAAATAAATTTTTTATCTCGCTTTTAATAAATTTGTTTTTAGCTTGCAATGCAATTTCTTAAGCAATTCAAATAAGAGATTGCGAATTTGAATTGAAACGTAGAACACATCAACAGGCTCAAGTCCGAGTCTGTTTCCACGTGTCAGGATTGTCCTAAGCCTAACCCTGGTCTTGGTCCTGCTGCTTCGCATGCGTCTGCCTTTTGTCTGTGGCACGTGCAACAATTTCAGCAGTGGGCTTTTCCTTTTTGGGGCTTGCATAACTTTTGCGGTTTTTTAACGGCCTGGCTCGGCAGCAGCAGCAGCAGCAGCAGCTTTATCTAAAGTTTGCAATGCAGTTAGAAGCTAAATTAAAATTGCAAGTTTCGACTACAGCCTTACGATGTTGCAGTCCCCGTTGTCGAGTTGCTTTGCGTGCGACCCGCAAAGCCGGCTCCAGTTTCCATCTTGGCTTCTGCCTTTTGATTTTGCTAATAAAATTGTCAAGTACGTTTTGTCAAAATGCCAAAAATGTTGTTTGAGAAAACGTTCAACTTCCGGCACGAGCAAACCGAACTGTGAGAACATCGTTGCAATGCTTGTTCGTGTTTCAATACCCTGCACCGATTAAAGCTGGCTAAAAACTGGGCATATTGCCTGTTTGCAGGGGTTGAGGGATTGCAACTGTGTTTTACTCACGAGATTTCCATTTTGAATTGTAAATTTAAAAAAACATTTTATCTCTATTCGATTCATACTTATAGTATTGAAAGTACATATATTCTCGTAGAGTTAGGTAAGGATTAGAAAGGAAGAAAGCAACTCATCTAGAGATTGACCTAATTAAAGAAGAAGACAATGTACATTCATTGTATACTCATATGCATAAAATGAATCTCTCATATTTCTATAAGCACTTTATATAGAAGGGTATCTGCTAGTCGACTTTCCACAAGCTTAGAGCACGCGTTCTAGTTGTTTTCATGTTTGTTTGACTGAGGTAAGTTTTGCATGCAAAACATGTGTAAAATTGGAGAAACGCCATCAACTGGTCAAAAGCGTTCGATTTTATTTCTTATTATGCCTCAAGGAAGCACAGAACGTGCCTTCGTTTTCTCTGACTAAAGTAGCTAACTGCCCAGCTGGACAGTTGGGACACTGGTGTCTAGAATAGTTATGCTTCGCTGCTCAAATTAAATAGCAGTAGGACTTTCGAGCTAGTTGCTGTGGGAGAGAGATATCCAAGAAACAACTAGAGAATCTGATATGCATACAAAATATCTATAAATATTTAAAACTCTTTCAGCTAACTGTGATTGATGCGTGATCAACTTGAACTAGATATTTTATTGGAAGTATATAAATAGCTTTGTTTAGAACGTTTGGCTACAAAAACTTATATACAATCCCAACGAGGAAGAAATGGCAAATAATATATTTTGAATTTTTAAATATATGTATAATTCATCTGGAATTCCGGTATCTCATTTCTGGAAAAAGAGAGCGAATTCTTAAGCTGAAGAAGTTGAACCCCTAGAGTGTTTTACATTCCTCCTTAACTTGAAAGCCCTGTCACATTGCACTTTTCGTGCTGCAGGCATTAAGTGTTCCCATTTGGAAGCCTGGCCTGGTCTAGGGGGTACTTAACTTTGGACTGGATGAATTCAAAGCAGAAGCAGCAGCAGCATGCTCAATGCGCTTTTAAAATAGCCAGAGAACAGGAGCGGCTGGTATTGGGATAGGCGGTCAGGTCCTTCAAAAATTTCAAAAGGAACACCGAAAAGAGAGAGAGAGTGAAAGTAGTATCAGAGAAGGCAACAATGTGCAGCATGCTTAAAGTTTGTGCACCATTTCCACTTAGACTAATTAACTCCGCCGTCACTTGACGCTGTTATCCATGTCGTGGACGCCCAGGACGCCGCTGCAGTCCGGCAGCTGAGAGCTGCGAGCTGCGAGCTGAGAGCAGCAAAGCTGTTAGTGGATTGTTGCAGTGGCTCTTGGCTCTTGTTGTTGTGGCCATACGGTCATCCGGTCATCCGGTCACTCGCCAGCAGAAGCAAGACCACAGACAGTCGAGCAACATCATTAAAACTCTTTGCTGACTTGTGGGTATGGGAGCGGGCATAGGGCGTGAGAACGGGTTATGGGCGGTATATAAGGCAATATCATCCCAAAATATACTCGCTTAACATTTCACTGATTGTACCGTTGGTCACTTGGCATCCTCCCCAGCAGCCCAAACAATCAACAAGAAGTTCTTGGAGCATTAGAAAGTGATGCGAAATTAGTTAGTGGCGATGTAACTGTGGACCCAACTTAAGAGACGAGTTTACCAACGTCCATTACTTGTCAGGCAAGCTGAAGCATTTGTTCTTGTTGTTGCTGGCTTTTGTGGCGTTTTCGTTGATTCCAAGTGAGGATAAGGTGTGTGATCGAAAATGTTGGACTAATTGTGCATATAAGTATGTATATATATATAAATATATATAAAACGTATATGTATATATATAAATATATATATAGAACGTAGAAGTTATTTGGAAGGGTTACTTGTTTTGTATACCTAGTATAAACAAGTAAGAAAGCTCTAGTCGAGTCACAGCCCGACTACGAGATCCCCTGAACCAAGTCCGAGCTGATGTTTTAAACAGCCTAGCTTACATCTTTTATCTATATATATTACCCTCTGCGCGCATATATGCATGCACACATACACACATGCACACATACACACATGCACACATATACACATGCACACATTTGTATACACATGCACACATATACATACCATGCACACAGAAACGCGCGCAGATTACTGCGTAGTTGATTTGAATGTATGTGTGCACACGTACTGGCTGCTGCCGCGTGCTTTTACAATGTTTCCTTTAATAACTTCTGTATTACTTAACGGATTTAAATGCAATTTTCTGCATTGAGTGCTATTAATTTATTGAAAATACGGTTTTCACTTAAAAATTTAAAAAAATTAAATTGTGGATTTGATAATTTTTTTTTTAAATAATTTTTTTTTGGGAAATGTGGAGCTGGTATCCAAAATATGAAAAAATAGAAAATGTATTTTAATTACAAAAAGCTAAAAACAAAATTTGGTAGCAGTAGCTAAAAATATGTAAAAGATATGGTCAAAAAACTGAATCTTGATAACGTTTTAAATCGATATCATTGAAACGGAAAAATTTATCGAATATCTAAAACAAACTCGATATGCGCGCTGTATACACAGACCATCATGCAAAATTTGAACTCTCTAGCTCTTATATGTTCTGAGATCGACGCGTTCATACATACGGACAGACGGACGGACGGACGGACGGACGGACGGACGGACGGACGGACGGACGGACAGACAGACGGACAGGGCGAAATCGACTCAGCTCGTCACCCTGATCAAGAATATATATACTTTGTGGGGTCTGCCACGCCTCCTTCTGCCTGTTACATACTTTTTGCAAAACCATTATACCCTGATTTCCCATTTTCAATGGGTTCAGGGTATAAAAATTAAAAAACTTACTTTATTTATTATGTTCCCAAAGGGAAAAAGAGTATATTGATTTTGTGCAAGATCCGTCTTGCTGTTCGTTCGTCTGTCCGTCTGTAGGAACGCAAAGTATTTGGACACAAAGTAATTTGACTTTAAGTCAGTTTATCAAATAATTTTTTTTTTTAGTATTTCAAGGCAAGCTTTGGGGTTTGTTTTAAAACAGTTATTTATGTTAATATTAGTTTAAAAAGTAACTTTAAAAGTGTTTCTGAGGGGATTCAAATTTTGACCAAATTTCATGTTTAAAGTGTCCGAAGTATTGACAAATGTGAGCTGTAAGAGTACTGAGGATCTGTTTTCAAACCTCATTAACTTTGTCTAAAATAGACCAATTTGGCTAATCTGAAACATTTTCTTCTTGTTTTATCGTAGATATATGTATATATTTTTACTATGGCATACATTACTGAATTTTTTTCTTTTCAATTTTGAGGTTTTACTTTTAAACAGTTCTTTATGTTAATATTAGTATAAAAAGTAATTTTTACAGTGTTTCTGTGTTTAAGTGTTTTAAAATTTTTTGTTGTAATTTTGTGAGTTTTACGATCTTCTCAAGAATATCTGTATATCATATTTTCTATTGTCTTTCTCCTGTTGTCACTTGGTCCTCCTCAATAAATTGTATCATCGAGGATGATGACAATTTTGCTATGCCTGTCTGAATGAATACTTCCATGTCTAAGACTGCAAGAGTCAGAGAAATTTCATTTCTCTATAATTATATTTTATTATTTTATAGTCACTGCCCACTTCAATAAATTAATAAAGTTACAAAGTCAACGCATTCCTAAAAAGATCTTAGTTTTAGAAAACGCATATCCTTGCCTTTTGGTATATAAACGCAGATGAGTGTCATATTCAAGTTTAGTTCGAAACTTCTATTCGTATTTCAGACAACCCGCAGATGCAAAATAATCGTATTTTTTGGTAAAAACTGTGGACGCGCAACGCTGGGTGTTCTGTTTGGCATTACAAACTTTTCCACCAAAAATCCAATACTAAAATTTGGTGAGTCTACCTCAGTGTAGAGTGTTGAAATTCCAGTTTCTACATTTCTACATGCAAACAGCTCTGTTAAATACGCATCAAAAGTTTTCAATTGCGCAGTTTTTTAATATTAAGGGTACATGGTATATGTATGGTATATAAAAAACAAAAAAAAAAAATAGTTTGGAAGGAACACACACACGCAGAGAGAGACACACACACGCACACGAAGATTATACATTCCGTTAAAGTTGCTCGGATTCACGCGAACTTCGACGTAGAGTCCAGTCCGGAGAGTGTTTGCATTGTTGCTGGCACATTTTTAGCCATTTTCCAAATGCACTTAAAGCGCAAATGGAAATCGAAAAGCAAAAAATGGCGACAGGCCGCATAAAATGTTAGTACTGTGTACGTAATTGAAATGGCATTTACCATTAGTCAGCCGGGGGCTGGGTCTGGGTCTGGGTCTGGGTGGTGCTGGTGGTCCCGGGGCATGAACTGTGTGTGTGCTGAACTGAATAGGTTGCTGAGTAGGATGTGATGGTTGCTAAACAAAGGCGTGGCCCAGGCATCCAACCATACGAAACAGAAACTCAATAAAAATCAAAGAGCAAGGTGTGGCAATGTCGCGGGGCAGTCACCGGCAATGGCTGCTGGTCACTTGGAAAAGCGTAGCAATGGAAGTTGAAACCAAGCCAGTGCCTTAGAGTAGAGAGACACCATAGACAGGGGCAAATAATAGGCGACCAAACTACATGATTGAAAGCTTTAACTTGTTTGGGTTTTTAAGGCATGGCGCTTTCGGCTTTTGTGTATTTTAGACCACGAAGCCCGCTCCCTTTCCCCCACCTCCCAGCCAATTTGCATATAGCTTTGGCCAACTTTTGCCCCGGGGGCGGCTGTAGAAAAAGTCGTGTAATGAAAACTAATAAACTAAGCAAATGAATTGCAGGCGATAGTAAAACTCAACCAAATGGAGTGAAACCCTAGTAGCTTAACAATTAAATGTCTCTGCTGAGTTGATGTCCTCGCCATATTGCTTTGAGCCCTGCGTCTTGCCTCTTCCACTAAGATTATGGGCTATGGAAACTGCAACTGAAATTAATATTCGCACGTAGACTTGATAAATATTTGTAGCAGCTTTGCGACTTTAAGGTCTATAACGAAACACTTGATTTTTTAATTCTTTTAAAGAATTCGATATTATGACTTTGAATGCAAATGAATGAAGAAGCTAAGACTTAGCACTAGGAATGTTTCTATATCTTCTCATAGGTAAGTTGTGCTGAACTGGTGGGTTTGCTGGCAAATCAATATATGACTTTTATATAAAGTTTCTTCATTCCCTAAAGTCAATCAGGTTTTTGTGCAGTGTATACACACAGATTGGGCCAGTTTTACATTTGGAATACTTGACCCAGTTGCGTCGAAATTAGAAATACCAAAAGGTATTTAAGAATACATTTGCCATAGACATGCGGCCTCTATCCACGGCTTGCGCCTCGTAGACTGGCCTCCAAGGCAAAGGCGCAAATGGTCAGCTCTCGCACAGCAGCAATAATGAAGGCTAACAAAATGCATAAAATACGGCTGGGTCGGTCGTATTGTCGTTTGCCGCTTCGAATGGCTGTCACGGCAACCAAGAAGCCACTTTTCACTTCAAAGCCCGCTGCTGGGGCTGGAGCTGGGGCTGGGTGGGGTTTGTAGTTTATGCTTTGGGGTTCGTCCGGTTTAGCCAACTTGTTGTCGCTGTCGCGCCTTTTACTATTGATTACAAATAATACTTATCATTATCATTTGTTGCCGTTGACGACGTCTACGGATTGTCTGCGCCTTATGCTTCGCTTTGCTTCTCTTCGCTTTGCTCTGCTCTGCTATGTTGGCTCCTGCTGATTTCTCTGCCGCTCAGTCTATAGCTAAAAAGCTAATAAACTGAGTTATTTGCCGTTAATTGTTCTGGCCTATTATTGTTATTGGGCCCGATCGCAGCCCCTCTGCTCTGGCCTCCTGCTAACAGCTTTCAATTTCATTCCGAGAACCGAGAACACTTGTTAACAATGCCGGAAATTAATGGTGACACTTTATTGGCGCTCAATTGTCTTTTGCCAGCGTTGGCTTCTATTGTGCCGCGCTGCCGTTTAATGAATGAGAGGATACAATTATCGTGCACAAAAATCCAAGGCGAGTAACAGAGCACTCTTCAAATATAAAGTATATATGAATATAATATGTATAATGTATAAACTTATGTATTCAATTAGAACATGCTCAAGCCTAGCAGCTGCCTACAACTAAGTGACATAAGTGAGAGACAAAAAAGAAAATAGAAAATCGTATATGCGTAACCCGAGGGAATCCAAAATTTAAAAAATTTAAATTTCGATTCGAATATTCGATTGTAATATTACGCGTATAATATGAAGCCATCATCATTATTATCTATAGTTTAGTTGAAGTATATTTCTTATGTGGTACTGTTATAGTATTTATGGACTTTGAGAATATCAGAAATAATTCTTTTGACATATTTTCACTCTTTTAGGAGTGTATACGGATGTGAACAATTTCATTTTCATAGCCAACAATCATTTTAAGCCCGAAATTTATTGAAGAGGCCCAAGCAGTGTAGAGTACTAGCATCTTCGATGGCATATGGTTCAAAAACCTATTTGGATAAAGTATTAAGATAAATTTTAGAAGTGGAATATCTCCACCTTTAACTAGTAAATGTTAATATTTTTTTTTTAAATTCATTTTATTACAGCTTTGGTCTAAAACTCTATAGCGCATTTATATCCAAACCTTAACTAATAATGGTGGCAGAACGCCTATATATACAGCTTATGCTACATTTATGAACTATAATAATAATTTACACTACTTACACTATTTACATATGGACTCTCCTGCGGTCCAGGGGGTGTAGCCTCTTCAATCTTCGCCTACTGTCGTTTGTAGCCAATTTTGCTGCAAGCTGATTTGAGTGTATTGCCAGCCTAGCCACGTAGCTAGAGGTCTGTCGCCCAATAAGCTCAGTCAATGTGGGAATACCTAGATCTTGGTGTAGCCACTGTTCCTCACAAACCAGTCAGCTCCAGTCAGTCTTCGCGTGGCTTTATTCTGCATAGTTTGCAATCTTTTTATATGACTCCCAAAATATGTTAATGTGTGTAAGAATATGAAGAACTTCCTTCTTTCTATATATATATATATATATATATATATATAAATATATGTACATATATTTATAGTAGATATATAGATATAGATATGAAGATATTCAGAGTAATCTTCTTGCTCTGGCATATATTCTGTATAGGAAATGTACATAGTTTTAGTTAAAAATAGTTTTTGTTTGTGTACTTTTTAGCAGGGTGTGGCCATTAATTGATATTTGGTCTACGAATATGAAACAGAAAGCTAAATACGTTAGGTGCCCAAATGTCGAAATTCCAAAACTTTTTCCGTGCCATATGAAGGGAGTGAAAAAGCAGATGTTCAAGTTGGCAACAGCCGTGCATACACACAAGCACACAACAATAATAATAAAAAAAGAAAAGAAAAGCATCCATTTAATGCGAAAAGAAAACACACACACACATCACCCTCTAAAAGGTGCCGGAAGGTAGGAGACGGGGGCGAAATGCAGGCCAGGCATGGAAACCGGAAACAGGATGAAAAATTAAATGTCGAACTGGAATTGAAAATGGAAAAGCATTGCAGCGCGCATTTTCACAATAACATTAAGCTGAAATTAAACACGAAGCATTTGGCAAAATGCGCGCTGAAGGCGCCAACATGCGGCCCTGCAGCCAGTCGAACATATTTTGATGCAAGGAGCAACAATTTGTCGGTGAGGTCAAGAGCCCAAGCACTTGGCGTTGCAATGACGCGAACATTTGCAAATCCATTAATATCCATCATTACCCATGACTTTGCAACAATGTTTGTATACCCTGTACGAAAGAAGCCAATGCCAAGCTGATCGTCTACCCAGTCCGAACTTTAAAAGACATTCACTTTACAGACTTCCACTTCCACTCTGCACATATCTAAACTCAGATTCAGGAAGGACCTCCATATATGGTATTAATATGTTTAAACATGCTCAAAGCTTGATTTCGATTGGCATTGGTAATGTCAATTACAGGGTATTTGTAAGACGAATACCTTGGACTGCACTTGTCATCATTTTATTACTGTTGAAAGACCGACAGCTTTTAAACTCTTGCCTTTTCGTGACTTCAAACAAGGTTTGCAACTCGGCTGCAGAGAATTTTTGGATTTTATTATTTTGCAACGAGTGTGCAATTTTTAATATGAAATGTGTGCAAGCAGACTTAATCGACCCCCCATAACTTATATGTGTATACATATATATGCATTCTCGAACAGCAAAGACGAATATGGAATCTATTCATTTAAGCTTAAAATACGATTAGATACGAAGGAGTTACAAAGAGAAACCTAATCAGAGTTTCATGACATGAGATTTACAACAATTTTGTGGTTAGACAGAAGAACGAAGGGACGGACGTCCAACAGACAGATGGACAGTCGATGATACTGAATGCATAGGCTTTATGAGAATGTAAAGAAAATTATAGAACTTCTAAAGCAATATAAAAAGTATATTAAAGTTTATAGTTCGTGGCAGAAATCATCTTGGATATGACATAAAATATATATATAGTTGTTTTGTCTGACATAAGAAATGTATTTAGTATATATATGTTTGATATTGTTATTGTTAGCTTGGGAATATATTGCTTGTTAGGAAGAAAAGTTTTAAGTTTGTTAAAGGGTTTGCCAAAGCTAATGACATAGCCAATATACTCTCTGGCCGACTAAACAATTACATTGCACTTTGTGAATCGTATGGTTACGAAAAGAGCAGTACTTTTGAGTGACTCAACATTTCGTCATTTTTTCCGGAATCCCGACACGGGTCTGGCAAAGCCCAAAGCGCTGCTTTGCACCCGCTGCTTGTCGGCTCTCAAATAACAAAGTGCTTTGGGCCTTAAGCAGCAGCAGGTGCCGATTGTATGTTAAAGCCAACAAGTGACGGAAGTAAAATTACAGCGCATAGAAATTAAAACTCAAGTAAGCAAAAATCATTTGAAGACTTTTTATTTATTTGGCCGACACTTCAAAAAAAAGTTCAAAAAACAAGGCGACTAAAGCTTAGCAAAGAGACGCCTTTAAGTCGTACGAAAAGTTGTCAACAAAAACCAAAAGAAACGAAAAACAAGCGACGAGAAGTAAAAGATTAAATACTCTTGCAGATATATATGCGGCATATGTTAATAGTCCAATATCATAAAGTTTTGCAATGTTTAAGGTATTTTATTGAGACTATGGCCAACTGAGAAGCAAACGTTAAAATAGATCCAAAAATATGTCAAAGACTTCATTACTTTTACAGTATAGATATGTTAGTTGAGCTGGGTGCCAAAAATAAGATTGACTGAAGCTTAAAGCTTACTCTTTATAAAAATAGATGGAGCTATATAAACTTCTCAAATTCGCTTTTATATAATACACGCATAAGCGTGCTCAAGTCGTTGGGTCCCAGCTAGAAGATACGCTTTACTTCGCAGGCATTTGGGAGTTCTTTGATATGAACACAAAAACACACAAGCACGCACTTCGCAAACAGCTTCCCCCTCAGCCTGAGCCGTAGCAGGCATGTGGAAGGGGATGTGTGTGCAGAGGCGAAAAGTCAAATGCATATTACGAGAGGGTAACTGCAAGTCGTGAACTCTAGACTTGACAAATTAAACTTATTAGCTAAGCTAAATGTGCTATATATGAGTTAGTCTAAGGGGTATCTGCATAAATTTTGTTTGGATTAAGTGTCGTTGATTTAAGTACGACTCAGACGAAGCTGAGAACATGAATTGGCTATAAAATCAATTGATATTTTATGATTGTTTTCGTTCTTGTGCTTCTTACAGTTCTGCAAGCCGTCAGCTGGGAGGAATGGTGGACCTACGATGGCATATCAGGTAAGTTATGGCCTGAATTAAAGAAAAAGAAATAGAAAAAACGTTTATAATTATTTTCCTTTTCAGTTAATCCAAATATATTTTAATTTCTAGAATTTTATACCCTACTTTTCATAGTAATCAATTGTTTCTCTACAGATGGGTATAGCAAGATATTTGTCCTACTTTATAACTTTATCTGGCTTTTACATATTAAAGCTAGCACTCGACTTAAGCCCTTTTTACTACTTGAGTAGGTACATAGTGAACAATCGCGAGTCGCGCTTTTTGACGCGTTTCTTACTCCAGCTGCGGGTCGTATAACATGTTAGCCACCCTTACGTATATATGTAAACTTGAATATATTCTTCGTCATCTTATGTATCTGGCATTCGCAACAATGTTGGGGCAAAATAACGTAGCATACTTTTTGGCATTAAGACGCGCTGGCACCTGTCGCAGCGACTGCTCTCGCACTGCCAGTTGTTGTTGTTGTTGTAAAACGATTTCGCTGGCGAACAAAACTGCACACGTGAGTTGTAGAGTCCTGGCATTTGGGGGCCAGGAGGAGGCTTTGGAAATGGAGACGATTTGCAGCTGTCTAATGGAAGGCAGACGAAATACGCCAACAGAATCTGGCCATAAATAACTTTACTTGTTTTTTGGTCCATTGTTTGACTCCGTATCTTGATAGAAGAGCACTGCAATGGCCCACTCCCAGCCAGCTCCGCAGTCGGATCCCTGCCAGGCACATACCTCAAGGTTAAGAAAAAAAATTTCAATGTGTCTCAAGTCAACCGGGCAATGTGAATGCGTCCTGAGAGATTACAGCTAGACGCCACTGCCACTGCCACTGCCACTGCCACTGCCGTTTGTCAGTCCAGTCAAAGCAAAAGCGAACGCCCGATAAGCACACCTGCTCGTCCTCCCACTTAACTGCCCAGCCCTTCAGTTCCTCTTAATCTCATTAATGACAACAGCGACGCCATTTGCACAAGACAAATGCATAAGAAAAAAAGTTCAAGTGCTTTGAATTCGGTTTCGGATTTATAACCAGAAGAGAGACGAGCGATACGTTGCACTCAAGTGCTTCCGACCGACGCAATACTCTGTGGGAAAAAATAATCTTCTTAGCGACTCGAATCAGTAAATAAAAGTTATTGCAGGGTTTTCGCATCGCGTCGATTAACAATCATTTTATGGCTTGAAAATATGAGAATGCCTTGCCAGCTTTCAACTTGTTCTATATGGCTAAAAACATAAAATTAGAGACATATGATCATTAAGTCGAATATTTCCTTTATACCCTTGCAAAAAGGATATATTAATTTTTGTAAGAGCTTTGCAAAGCACAGAAGGAAGCATCTCCGACCATACATGATATGATCCTGTAGCCCATTGGGGGCATAGCACATCGGTAAAACCTGTATCTTCTACAGTTCTACACCTATAGACCCAAAAATCTGATCTGTTCTGGTAAATTAGAGAAAACTATATTTGTGTGCTTTACAAGTGCAAGAGTATTACCAAACTTCGTAATGACCGAAGTTAGCCCATTTCTCTACTCATGAATACTTTTCTAGAAAAAAAAAAATTGAGTAATTGGAACTTTTTCATATCCAAGCACACTACAAGAGTTGTTCAAGTAGCTCATAGCTGAGCTAATTCAGTCTTACTCAAAGCCTTAGATATATTCTGAATATGTTCAGAATATAACATATTGGAATAAAAAACAAAAAAGAAAGTTATTTGGGTAGCTATACAAAATTCAATATCGGTTATAAGGTCGAAATTCAGATTTTTAATGATTGAGATTGGGATTAGATTGGGTAAGTAAGCATAATTCAAAATTATATGGGAACTCTGGCTGAAAAACTTTGACAAATAGAGATTTTTAGATGGGGAAATACATATAAATACTATATACATAAGAGTTCAAGTTCTAGCTTCATATAAATATGGAATACTGAATATTTTTGGCATTTTCAAAGTTGCCAATTAAGCATATAAGAAATATGAAATTTTGACTCGCACTCTATTGAAGTTCGTGAGGGCTTTTTAGATTGTTGAAATATGTAAGTCATAGTTATCAGAGAGCTCTCGATATGGTGAAAGTGTCGCAAGTTGCAAAATAGGCACACCTCGTGTAAGCCGGCAAAGGTGTAGCCGATGCTGTAACACGTGTTGTCAACAAATTGCAGCCAAATCCGTGCGAACTTTGTGTTTCTTTGGCATGAATAAATTTGCATAAGCATTGCATACATACGTAAGTGTGCTGTTGTTGCAAGCTAGAAAAGACTGTGTTCCTGCGACAGCAGCAACGACATTGCCTCTCTCAGGGGCCCAGGGCCACGAATTGGCTGCTGGGATGTGGAGGAAACTGGCAAAATGGAAGTTGTTGTAGCCTCTTGCTTGGGCGCGCTTAAAGCGCAATTAATGCGCCGAAAAATCCGCTTGATTTCACGCAGCTTAAAGGATGCCGAGCAGTGCAATGGGGAAGGGCTTTATTTAACATTATTTGTAGTTGCAACAAGCCAAATAAAGGCAAGACGTTCAACAGACGCTGGCAGCAGCCGCTAATGCCGTTAATGGCTGCTAAAGTCGCTTGGCAATTGCCTCATTGACTCGATATAGCCCCAATTTAATGGACTTCAGCTGCCAGTTGAGCTAATATTCATCCGTTGAGGTCAACAATCGCTAAAACGCGTGTACGTGGCGTATCTATGATTGAAGCTTGTGATTGCGCCAACTGATACAACCTGCAGAACGTGTTGAGTCCATCATGCATTCGATGCCAAAGCATGTGAGCCGCACAAGTAGGACCCGGCATGCAGTTGTTATGTTGTCGCTACATCAAAGCGTTCCCATGCAACGTGAGAGGATGATGAGATTTCGCAAAGCAAACTTGGCGAACATTTTCTCGTTAAAGATTAGTGGAACAAGTAGAAGCGGCGGCTGAAGTGCTGGACTAGAACGTAATACATACTTCTAAACCTATTTCATGAATAAAGAAACAGCTTCTATATGCTATATATGCACAGGTTTGACAGAGCGATGTTTCAGCTTCTTTTTCAATTCTTTCTCAATTTAAGAGAAAACAATTTATGATATTATTTTCTTACAGTTATTTAAGATGCATAAACTTTAAGATATTGGATTTGTACTTTTTTTAAATAAAACTAAAAATATACAAGTTCAATAGCTGGCATAAGTATTTTGACAACATTTGGTTTAGCAATTACTTAGTGAATGAATCAATCTATGTTCTTTTAGTTTTCTATATGGAATAAGAAGAAATTCATAAATATTTGTGTATATATCCCATAAGACTTATTCCACAGTCTCTTTAAAAACTTTCACTAATTTCAATCAAAGTTGTTTTTGTTTTCGATAGGGAACCTGTAGAAGTAACAGCTGAAGTGCTGGACTAAAACATTCCTCTAAGCCTCTTCGTTGAATAAAGAAAATGCTTCTATAAGCTATATATACTTATTTAACCAATTAACCAAGTAACTTACCTTTACCTTATTTTTTCCTCTTTGGCTACTCGCTTGATTCAGTCCAGGTATTGACTCGATTTTCATCTGCTCTGCTTACAGGTCCCGCATTTTGGGGTCTCATCAATCCGGAATGGTCGCTTTGTAACAAAGGACGTCGTCAGTCTCCGGTGAATCTGGAACCGCAGCGTTTGCTATTCGATCCGAATCTACGTTTGGTGCATATCGACAAGCACAGGGTAATCAAAGATTATAAAGTAGTTAAGACTTGCAATCATCTTGAATCTTAGATGAATATTATAGATATATTTATATGAAATTTATATTGATTTAGCTTTTGTGGGTCTCTTTCAACAGATAAGCGGAATTATAAGCAATACGGGACATAGTGTTATATTTACGGCAGGCAACGATACTGTCGCCAACTATGATGGCATGCAGACGCCAGTGAACATATCTGGAGGTCCACTTTCGTACCGCTATCGATTCCATGAGATACACATACACTACGGACTCAACGATCAATTTGGCTCCGAGCACAGCGTCGACGGCTACACGTTCCCGGCAGAGGTAAGTCGAAGCGACGGACGAATTGTTAAATGGAATTTCTATATGATTTAATGTAGCTCTGTTTATCATATATAATCACTTTGATTTTGTTTGAGAGAGTCAGAAATCTATATTATTCATAGTTGATAGAACTGCTTCAGCTGCCTAGTAAAAATATAAAGAAATATGCTTTCTTGCTTTCACAGTTTCATAATTCTGCTAAAATTCAAGAACAGATTTGCCATAAGTCATACTTAATTTGAATATACTCTAGTAGATATTAAAAGTTCTAGGTCTCTAGTGTCTAGAAAGTCTCTTAACTGACCCAAGAAACTTTGTGATTCAAGAATGTTCGTCCGCAATTATTTCGATTAAGTTGCGAAATGACAAAATAAATTAAGATTTATTTTTATAATTTTTATTTTTTTCATATGATATAAAAATATCAGAAATAAACATTAAAAATTTTCAGTATATTTATATTTGTTCTTCTTCAATAAAAAGTTTATTTATTTCATTTTCTCATTTAAACATCAATTGTGGCAAAAAAAATTCGAGAAATTTCAAATAGCAAAGCAAGGCGTGAGATGAATGTGTTTCAATTAAAAAAATGCAAAAAGATAAAAAAAAACATAAAAAAAGTAAACAATTTCGTTTGGAATTTATAGAAGCACGCAATAGAGTTGGATATAAAATGTTGGAATTTTTTAGCTAACATTTATTATAATTTGTGTGAAATTGATTTAGTTCGATTTACAAATGAAAAGAGTAAATAATTATTGCAACAATGAACATGTATTCATGAATGTATGTTTAAATATATATTTATATATATATATATATAGAGAGAGACTGGAACTTGTGTTTATTGCAACTTGTTAATCATCGCCTGGCTAAACATTTGCACAGATAAACGAGCGGCTTATTTGATCAAGGTTGAAGTCAACATTTGAAGTTCATTGCCAAATTTTTGTTGTTCTCTCACAATGTTTATAAAAAGCGTATGTGAGGAGGGTTTCATACGTCTGCCTTCTCTTAGTGGAAGTACATTTGCCCTCGTCTGTTAAAGCTTTAGATTTAATATTTGGCACAAATGATTGTAAGAGCCCGCTTTAAACAAGTTGTTTCCATCTCATGGACACGCCCACTAAGGGATATGTATTTTTTGCAAAGAGTCAATGTTAAACTCACCAAGCTTGGTACATAATGAATGAGCTCCCATAACTGCTTTTTTATATCAATCGATTCATTGAGTAAGGGCTCAAGATATATCACATTGTTGGGGTATTAGAACTAAAAACTCAATAAAATATAGTTTATCATATAATATTATTTAATGAATATATATATATTCTGTATTATATTATACAACTTAAACATAGGCAGAATAAAATCTCATACTATGCTAGATATTAAGCTCGAACTTTGTGATGGGAATCGTTAAGTAGTTAAGTAGGTAAGTATTGATATATGTATAAGAAATAAATTAAGAAACTTAACGAGATCTGACTAAGTTTTTGAACTACATTTAACATACATAGGTGATGTAAAATGCCCAGCAAATTTGTAGTTATAAAAGATAAAGTTGAATGTATTTAATGGTTTTTGTGTTTTTGGCCATTTTTGTGCTTCTAAGATCAAAGATTCCTCTAGAAAAAATCATCTAAGAACATTTTTAGTCGCCATATTGCAGTTTTTATACCCTAAACCCATTGAAAATGGGAAATCAGGGTATAATGGTTTTCAAAAAGTATGTAACAGGCAGAAGGAGGCATGGCAGACGCCATAAAGTATATATATTCTTGATCAGGGCGACGAGCTGAGTCGATTGTCTGTCTGTCTGTCCGTCTATCCGTATGTATGAATGTGTCGATCTCAGAACATATAAGAGCTAGAGACTTCAAATTTTGCACGATTGTCTATGTATACAGCGTATGTTGAGTTTGTTTTAGATATTCGATAAATTTTCCCGTTTCAATGATATTGATTTAAAATCAGTTTAAAAGCATTCAATGCTGAAAATTTGATCAAAATCAGTTTAGTAGTACAGAAGTTATTGAAGAAAACATTTTGACAATTGGCAAAAGCACGCGGCAGCAGTGCCAAGCGCCTAGCATTTTCTCTATACGTGTGCACACTAAAGATGTATGCTAGGTTGTTTAAAACATCACCTTGGACTTGGTTCAAGCGATCTCGTAGTCGGGCAGACCCGACTAGAGTGTTCTTACTTGCTTTTTTATGGAGTTAGAGAACTCTAATTTATATTTGAATACCATATTAGACTTAAGACTGTAAACTTATTTGGGGAATGCCCATGCCATAGTGTTGACTAAGAGAAAATGAGCTTAAAATATAGTTTCAGTTCGATCATGACACAGATTGAGAGAGAGAGAGAGAAAGAACTTTTCTGCCACAGTTTCAGAAGTTGTCTCACTTCTGGCTCTGTTTCTGGTTGCTTTTGGTCTCGTCGCCATCTGATTTATTGAGCCTGCATATATGAACTTTTCTGTCAGTGTTCTCTCCTGTTTAGCTTAAGGTTGATGCTTCTTCTTCTTCTTCATTGCTGCTTGCTTGGCAAATATGTTTTGGGCCCTTTTTCACTTAAATGCCTAGTTGAGAGGCACATGGTTTGTTTCGCTCAGTTGAATTGCAGGCAGTTTATTAAAAATATGTAAATACGCAAGTCGGCGATGGAAGTGCAAACAAAGAGACGGGGAGAGAGAGAGAGAGGGGGGAGGGAGGTAAAGGTTAAAGATTAAAACGTACTGCCACTTGAGACGCGTTCGTGGCCTGCTAATTTGTCGAGCCATTTGCAGATTCATTCGGGCTATGTGCTCAGGCAGCTGGAACTGATTGTCCTTTCAGCTGCTCCTTTGTTGCCTTGTCCAGCGCTGTGTTAAATGATCATTATTGATTTTACTGCCCAGTCCATAACAGATAATGGGTGCCAGTGAGCCAAGGAATTCACTGGCGGCATGTCAACAAATGGCAGCAAATTTCTCTCAGTCATTGTCTCCCTGCTCCGTTTTCCTTCATTATGCCATATATGTCTGTGTACTTGGCCGGGCCACTCCTTGTGGCCATAATGTGCAGCTGTTGCCAATTTGTAAGTTGCTGCATATGCAGCGTATACGTCTAATTAGTAAATGCCAATGGTGATTAACTCATATTACCATGCAGCATTCTAGAACAGATTGGCGACCAAATGACTCAAATTGTTCTCCATGCTCAGATAAATCAAGAGCACCAATAAAAAGCTTCCCAGAACAAAATAAAAATAAAATGAAAAATATGTGTCTTGATTAAGTGCTATCGAGAGAGATACTTTGTATGCGAGCTCTTTCGTATGGATTTATAATAACTGCATTTGTAGAATAGTAGCAGAAGTCGACATTACGTTCAAAATCAGCGAACTCAACAAAACTTATACACAGAACTCTCTTTTTACACGATTTTGAAATGCCAATAACAATCAATACACTTTTTTACACGAAATTTTTGTTCTAGCAGGAGCCCCTAAAGAACATTTTTCAAGTTCCTACTTCAAAAAGAGTCTCACAGAAAAAACTGCATACAAATTGAGGAATACTTGGGGAGTTCTTGAACTTAAACACAGCTATTTGTGTTTTGTCTTCTTGAAAATTACAACATAACAACATAGTCTTACTCTTGGATCCAATGACTTGGAACGTTTAAATCTAAATCTAAGGTTTTGTGTAGCTGGATGTGACGAATTATATAGGCAACTGGATTAATAACTAGAGAGATGAGCTAACTTCAACCGTGCTGAAGTTTGGTAATACCCTTGTAAATGTAAAAGATATAAGCATTGTTTTCCTGATTTGGCAAGATGCGATCAAGAGGTGTAGTAGTCTATTACATTTAATAGATGTTTTTATCAATTTGCTAAGCCCCTAAGAGGCGGATCTAAGTTTTCGGGCTTTAGCTATATAACTTTGGAAGATATAATTTTCTCCCATGTGCCACGCCCCAATGAACATAGCTGTATGTACTTTATATTTGTATATAGGAGTGGGATACATGGGTATATATTCAAAATTTAAGACTTCAATAGCTACAAAAGTTTGATTACCAAAACCTTTTTTGAAAGCCGATCTTTCCTATGGTTTCCTATCCTGCAGCAGAAAGACGGCTATGTTGAAAATTTCAGCTCTGTAGCTCGAATACTCTAGGAGGAGATTGCGTTGATCCAGACAGACGGACAGACAGACAGATGGACAGACGGACAGACGGACAGACGGACATGCCTATATCATCTCAGCTCGTGGTGCTGTTCTAGAATATATGGTCAGAGGTGCTTGCTTCTATGCGTTCCAAACTTCTGACCAATATATTTTACAAGTGTATAAAAAGGGCTCATAACAGACTTTATGATAACAAGAAATCTACATATTCTTCATTTGAATCAAGTCCGACAAGTGTGTCAGGCATCTGACATATCTACGGATGAAAGCATATTGAGCCCAGTCCGTAGAACATTGCACGCTTGTAATCAATTGGTGATGAATAGTTGCTACATTGAAATTTATGTGAAGAGTTTTTGATTTTAGAAAATGCATACGATATAGATTTCATTAGTGCTTCTTTTGCAAGGTCAAGGAAAATATTTAGAGTTTTATCATCTTGCACGATTTTTTAAAGTTATGGAACTTATCCCTAAATTTGTCACATGTCAAATGTATTTTCTTACACGATTTTTAATTGCACGTTTTTCTAAGGAACGTACCGTGTATAAAGAGAGTTGGGTGTATTCACATATTCGTCATTCTTTCAAGTTCTTCATGCTTGTTTTCATTTAGATATCTCGCCGATCCATTCTTTAATGAACTTTTCGGGATAGCAGCTGCTTTTTAATTAATTCAAATTGACATTTTTTTTGTCTTTTTAAGTCATACGCAAATCGATACAAGGATTGAGGTGCAAACAAGTCTTTGATTTCAGTTAGTTAGTCGGCGTCGTCGTTGGGATGGAATCAGGACGAAGGCGTTACCAGGCTATATTTTTTGTTTTTGTTTTTATTTTTGGAGCCCTGTCGATTTTGTTGTTGACTCGCTTCACTTTTGTTGTTTGGCTGTGGTAATTTAGCACTTGTCTTGTGGCTGAAATTTAATCGTTTGACACACCCGACGACCTGTTCTAACCCCTTTGCCAGCTACGTTCGCTTTTGCTGCCAAATGAACTTCGTGCACGTTTCAATCCCCTTTCAGCGGTCTACGGTGGCTGCGGTCTCCATCCATCTGCAGCTCCATCCGTTGGCAGCGTGGCAACGTGGCAGCATTGGCAACCCAAAACGACCGACGTGACCTACGGTTTAACCATTAATTTACGCGCTAACCATGAGCTACTTAACTATACAAATGTATCTGTTTCTGTATCTGTGTCTGTGCCCTTCACTTCAAATATTTGCTGGTAATGAGCAGTTGCTGTGAAATTTGGATTGATTTTTTGAACAAATTGCGAGTGTTATTTGATTTGAAATTTGCGCGAGCTTTAATTAGGCGCGCGCTGGCATTCATGTTGGGCAATCAACTGACTAAGCTTTAAGTTCTAGTTCTAGTTACTTTAATTAGCAGACAAAAAGGCGAGTGGTCAGAGCCATTAAAAATGACTGCCATAGCATTGCCACATCTTCCTGCTCATCTTTTCGTCTGAGCGCTTTTTAAAACTCCAGCAAAACGGGGACATTTGCTTTATGGGTTGCACTTGTGGCTCCTGCAGCGCATAATTAGCAGCAAGTGCTGGCCAAATGTACATCTGCACACACACAAACGCACATGCACATAGACACATACACAGGGTGGCACACACTTGAAAGGATCTGTGTGCTAAAGTCCTCTCTAGCATCTGTCTAGTCCAATGCTGCTGCTGCTGACTAACCACCTTGTTCTGTGTGCGTTGTGAAGCTAATTTGCTTCATTTGTCTGGAAAAGTGACTGACAAACCTCCAACACATACACACCCATAGGCATACATGGCAACAATAGATTCATGGCTGCTCGGCAAAGTGTTGACACGAGGCCGTGTTTTCAGGCCTAGTCCCTTTCAGCTCCTTCCTAAACAGCTCTGGCAACACAGCAGCCAAGTAAACTAGGGTCGAGCCTTTGCTGCCGCAACAAATTCGAAAGTTTCAGCCAAAAGTTAACACAGTGGACGCCAAATGTTGAACCGAGTTATACAAATGCCATACATTTTGTATTAGCTTCTTCAAATAACCACTTCATATAGACACTGAAGTAAACAATTTAGCACAATTATAGTGATCGTTAAGTAAGATCTCTGTTCAGCTTTTTCATAAGGCTATTCATTACAGATCTGAGCAGATCTTAATTATCATTATGTCTTAAAAGTCATAGTTAATGTCTCTTATAGAGATGAGCGTCGAGATCGTGTTTTTTCGGGACTCGAAACTGTCTCGAAACAGTTTTCGGGCTGGTTGGCAAAGATTCTAAAATAATCCAGGACGGTCGGGTAAGTACTTGATTCCTATCCCCCATCATGGTGCCATGGTAAGAGTTTCTAGAGATATGCTTATGAGCAGAGGTGGACCCTCGGGTCCCGAATGAGTATCTCTGGAATGCCGCCGTCTCATATCATATCTCTAGAATCTCTTACCATGATCTCATGACCTAGCACTAATCCAAACGTCCCGGACTTTTTTATAAACTTTCCTAACTCGCCACATACCGAAAATCCCGATTCCAAGGCCCATCGCTAGTCTACTATGAGACACAAATCCAAGCTTTATTACTGATAGATGCAGGCAGATAGAGACTCGGCTACTTAAGATAAGCTAGAATTTTAACTTCTTCTGTTTTGCTGAACAAATTTTCATAAAATTTTTAAAAACTTGAATTTATATGCAAAAAGCAATTTCAGCAATCTACAAAAATAGGAAATCGGGTTGCTGTACCTGAAAATATACTCAAAAACTATCGAATTTCTGACCTATCCCTTTGATAAGTTCTATTTATTTTACCAATTAAATTTGTATTTAATTTATACAATTTCTTATTAGCTCTCAAATGTTATCATATTCCTTGGTCCTGAATAAATTCTATTTATTTCAGTAAATTTTATTAAATCTTATAATTTATAAAGTTTCTTATCAGGTCTCAAATGTTGTCATAGCTGTAACAGGAATTACACAAAAATCGAAAATAAAACCGATTTTAGCTAAATCTGTGAAAATGTTGTTAACTAGACTCTAGTTAAAGGTTTTGATCGGATTTATCTCTTAGACTCCAGTGCCAATGCACAACAATTTATGTCAGTAAGATGTTTATTGACAACCACTGTTAAAGTTGGACCAAATCAGCGATATTCTTAGCTAAGGCAATGTTAGCCATGGCTTTGGCCTGAGCTATGGCCTTGCCCGGACAAAACAGAGCCGACAAGCAATCCATGCAGTAAAAACATGTGTAATTGATCTGATTAAGTTGCTTTTTCTCTCCCCTGTCTGCGTGCCCGATTGTTTGTCGATTTGTGTGTGTGTGCGTGTGTGAGTGTGTCGGCCAGGCGAGCAGCATGCCGAGAGCTTGCTTTGTATATTGCCTTCTCTTTGAGCAAACAGCCAAACAAATTGGGCTTAGAAGCAGAGGGGGCAAGGCCCTGCGGCTGGAGCCTTCTGGCACTCGGCTTGTGTCCGGCTATTTGCTGGTAAATGCTGCTGTTGTTGCTGCTGCTGCTGCTACTGCTGTCCGTGTTTAGTTGTTGTTGCTGCCGCACGCTTTGCTGTTTAATGAAACGGAAGTATAACATTTTACTTTGTGGTAAATATTGCATAGTTTGTGTATACCGTGCACCCAACATTTTTATTCTCCCTAATTTGTATATAATTGTCAATTATAATGTTAAAGTTGTCATTGGGAAACTATTTAAATGGAAGCTTTGCTGTTGTCTAACTCATAGAAGAATGTTTTTCTGCTATCAAAGATTATATATTTTATTGATTAACTAATAGAGTACATATTTATATGACTGAAGATATCTTTTTATATGCAATTACGTAAAAATAAAAAAAAATTATAATAAGTATATTCCTTTATACTTAAGTGTTTTTTAAAGCAATAGATAAAATGAGCCTTCAAAGAGAAAAGGAAAAAGAAACAATATTTGTTTTGCGTGCGGAATTCAAATATCAAGTTTCATGCCTTAGCAGTTTGCAGCTGCAGACACACAAGCTCGATTCAGAAAGTAGTTCAATACGACTCAACTTTTTTCTCTGCATGAGATAATCATCCCTATTCACTTAGTCAATCGAGCAGAGTCTTGCTAAATATATGCATATGTCTTTGCTAATCAGCCCAACAGGTTATGAGGAGCATTAATTGATGAGCGAACATCAGGTGAAATGCCACCTGGCTTAACTCTTTAAGAGTCCAAGTCCAGAGAGCTGAGCTGAGGATGTGTTGTACTGAACTGAGTAGCCTTTATGTGATTTGGATAAGTAATTCATTCAGAGAACGTACTGCCAGCCAGCAGTTGCATAGCTCGAGTAGTCTGTGCTATAAACTCACACAATTTGTGTTGCAATTTACTCGTCAAAATTTCATTTGCATTTACGGTTTGTGCCTCGGCTCCTTTATTTGCATGTGCTTCTTTGTGGCAGCCAGCTCAACACTCAACAACTTTAGAAATTTTAATTTAATTTAATTTTTGTTTGCCTTACTGGGCACACATTAAAATTGCAGCATGTAGTTTTCATATTTAAATGAATATTTATACACTTGCTGAAGGTATTACAAACTTTCCACGAAATGTGCAAGAGAAGAACGAAATTTGCATAACTGTTGATTGTTCGCCATTATAAAATAAAAAACTATATATGTATATATAGATATATATATGCCCTGTATTTTGAGATACATATATCAAAAACCGTTCTTTCCAAGGGTATTTCATTTTCGTTAACAGAACTTTAACTATTTTTTCTTGCTCTACATTTATATAGCCATATTTAGTTGAGGATTTTAACGAATTTCCCACTTATTTTGACTTCAGTGTGAAATTCTTTAACTCTGCATTAAATGCAGAAAATGCATATTCAAAAATCTATAACAAATACTCAGTTCTAAATGTGATTCATCAATTTAGAAAAAGGAAATTATTGACAATCACAGTTTGACAGTCTCGTATAATATAAATTGAATGAAGAAATTTGTAAGCTAACTTTAAAAATTTGCTATCTTAGAGCCTTGGCTTGAATTTGAAATTTCATAAAAATTCGACTTTAAACGGAGCAGTTATTCAAGAACTCATCTCACATAGTGCGAGACTGGGTAAAGAAGCAAAATCGCTGTATAAAGTGCGCAACTGTTGTTGACCCTCGAAAGCTCACAGTTTCTCGCGTAATTCTGTGTGTGTGTGTGGGTGTAAGAAAGAAAGTTTGAATGTTTGTTACGGCGGTTGGGCTGTGTGTATTCAGTATATTCTAGATGAGCATTAACAACTTAGAGTACCTTATTTGTTTTCATACTCGTCTGCAAACGGAAAGGAGCATATGGGTTTCTTAGAGACTAGAAGTTTTGAATATGTACCGCCTAAAGGGATAGGATTATAAACAACTAGCTTCAAAGGCGTTCATACGGATAGACGGTGAAACGGACAGGGAGCAAGACGGACATTGCAGAAAACCAATATACTCTTTCCACTTCGTGAACGAGTATAACGAGTGGAATTGAAATAAATTCTATTATATTCGCAGTTATTATTGCTATACTAAAATAGTGTGAATATTAATTACCCACGAGCTATGGGGATATACCAAAAGAAGAGCACTTTCTTTCAGAGCAAGAGTCCTCCATTTTAGAGATAGAAGACAAATACAAATTGTAATTCTAATAAGTTTAGCCGTTTTACAACCATGAACGAGTATTGGGCAGTCGGTCATTTCCAACAGCAACGTTTCACCTTGTTTCTTTTTGTGCTCAGGCGAGTTTACAATTTAATAATGACAGAAAATTTCAATCTCTACAAAAAATCCATCCCTCCCTCTTTCTAGAAATTATTAAATATCATACAAATATTTATTAATTTATTCATTCTTCCAACCAGGCATACATTTTTATATCCTGATATGTATATCTGTATTACCATAAAATTTCCATTCCCAAAACTTAAGTTATTAACAGTTTTGATATCTGGACTTTTTGATATAAATGTAGATGTTCTCTGCTTAAGCTCAGATCCATTGAAATTATTGTGATATACATATATATAATTTGGAATGGGAAAAGAGGCAACTAAACCAAAGTCCAGATATTTGCCTGCACTTGCAGCTCAGACGTTAAAAGTGAGTGTCCTATGTATCTGGCCTAAAGCGTTCTGCTCGGGCTACCCATCCACAGAAAACAAATTGGGGGGAAAAAAACGTAAGGTTAAGTTACAGGGGCACAGTCGGAACAGTCGAACTCTAGCGGATTGAGGCTTTCTGAGTGCAATGCCCATGAGATGAATTAGAGGCCAAATTCAATTTAACAAAGCATTTCAGAACAGAGCTAGGTTTCAAGAGAGAGTGAGAGAGAGAGAGAGAGAGAGAGAGTGCAGCAGCCTACCGACCTACCGACTACAATGCGAAATCACATTCCATTAAGTGGTACGCGGATGATTCGCTTACAGAGGATGAAGTGAATGCTGCGATCCATCCCATCCCATCCCAGATTCCTTTACATGAATCATTTGCTAAATTTACAAGCATTTTGCAAACGAAAATGCACACCATTGAGAGTGGTGCAAATCTTTCAGCCTAAAAAGAGGCAGCATTCATTGGAAAATAGCAAATTCTTTGACAGTCAACGCCTTTAACACCTACGTGTTCATATCTGTGCTTGTATGAAAGGTGATGTCCTGCATTCGATAGACAAAAGCTTAATTACTGAATTGAAAGCCCAAAAATCAGATAAAAATTCAGTTGAAACTATCAAAGGCTTCTTTCCTCTTGAAAGGTACAAAACTATATACCTTGAAATTAGTTCAAATATTAGCAAAGATGCATTTACTTTTGATACAACATCAATGAAATTCTGAAGTCCAGGGAAAATACTCGTTTTCAGTAAGTGCAGAAAAATTGGAATTAAATTCTATTGAATATATTAAACAGATGAGTATGTAATAGGCGCAATTAAAGTAATGGTAGGGTAAGTAGGCCCTTTAATACCCCTGCAAAAAGGGTATATAAATTTTGGTCAGAAGTTTGCAATGCAGAGAAAGAAGCATCTCCGACCATATAAAGAATATGTATTCTTGATCAGCAAGACGACCTGAGTTGATATAGCCGTGTCCGTCTGTCCGTCTGTCTGGATCAACGCAATCTGTTCCGAGACAATAAGAGCTACAGAGCTTAAAGTTTGCTCATAGGCTCCAATCTACTGCAGGCATTGTATATCTCGGAATCATCCGTATCGGACGACTATATCCTGTAGCTCAAATAGGACAGATTTTAACAGGCTTTAAGAAAACTATTAGTGGGATAATTTCGGCGATATTGTAGTCTTAGATTTGAAATTTGGAATATTTACTCATGAAACGCACCCCATACAAAAACATCTATAGTATATAAAGCTATGCCCTTTGAGGGCGTGGCAAATCAGGAGGACTATATCTTCTACAGTTTTAGAGATAGAACATCCAAATTTGGATAGTAATATACTTTTGTCCTCCCCTTCATATAAATTAAAAACTTATATAATCAAGCCTACTAGGGGCGTGGCAAATCGGGAAAGTCTATATAGTGCTTAACATAATTCCGTAAATATTTTGGATGCTTTTAAACCCAGAGAATTGAAACTTAAAACATATATTTGTATCAACCACCCTTAGAAAAAATATATATATTTACGCCCATTAGGGGCGTGCCAAATCGAAAAAAAACTGTATCTTCTACAATTTTACACCTAGATTTACAAAAATTTACGAAAACGTTAAACTTCACCGTTTCGACAAAACTATGAAAATTGGCATATACTATATCCGCCTCTTTGTTGCGTGGCAAATCGGAGAAGACTATATCTTCGAAAGTTTTATAGGTACAGCTTCAAAATTTGATATATAGGTTACTGTTGCCCTGCTTAATAGATTGACTAAAAGTGATATATCCACTTGTTGGGGGCGAGGCAAATCAGAGTAAACTATATCTATATCCTTTACAATTGCAAGGGTATTACCAAACTTTGGCATGACCGAAAGATTGAGAGAAAGAGATAGGATAGAGAGAGAGAGAGAGCTAAATAGAGCAAGAGAGGGAGAAAGAGCCGAAAAGAGCAAGAGCGAGAGAGGGAGAGAGACAGAAAGAGTAAGAGGAATAGTCAAGACACACTTGTAGTTAGTTTAAGAGTATTCAGAGTTTTGACTATGATTGCGTTGCATCCTAACTAAAATAGAGTAGAGGCCATATATGTGAGTAGCCAAATACATAAGCAATGTGGTTTAAGCCCCTACGCCTGTGTTAACAAATTTGTCTTACAAGCGAAATGAATAGAAAATGAAATTCTTATACTGTATTCATATCACAAATCTACATATAACAACGTTCGCCTCTTTCGCTCCGACTTCACAGATACAAATATTCGGCTACAACTCACAGCTTTATGCAAATTTCTCTGACGCCTTGAATCGAGCCCAGGGCATCGTCGGCGTCTCCATTCTGCTGCAGGTAAGCCTTGACACACTTCACATGCAGTTGCGTGCTTGGGGGAGAGTATTGTACGTATTTATTGTCTGCTCGTTAGCTGGGCGACCTCTCCAACCCCGAGCTGCGCATGCTGACCGACCAGTTGGAGCGTATTCGTTATGGCGGCGATGAGGTCTTTGTGAAGCGGCTCTCTATTCGCGGACTGCTGCCCGACACGGATCACTACATGACGTACGATGGCTCGACAACAGCTCCGGCCTGCCATGAGACCGTCACCTGGATGGTGCTTAATAAGCCAATCTATATAACAAAGCAACAGGTAATTGTTGTTAATATTCAAATAATATCAAAAGTGCATGGGATAAAACCTGTATTAAGAAAATAATGATGAGTTATAGAAATATTCGAGTCTGCTTTTCATCATTTTAGCTCTATAATTTTAAATTGAAATTGTGATTCGAAAGAGTTTCGTCTTGCTTATAAAGGTTATATCTTATTAAATAATAACAAGAATTAGTTTAATAGTTAGAGTAGTTTTTGATCAGGGTATCAAATATGATTTGTTGTCTCTGTATATATTAAATAAACATTAGTATGTTATTATCAAGTCATTACTTTTCATTAATATCTAGTCTTATCAACGAGTCTTACCTTTTTTCAATTTGTTTCCCTTAAATTATATTTTTGGATATCAAGTAAAAGCAGATAACTGTTGAAAATAGTCTTTATATATATTCACGTAATCGAAATGGGGTTATAAAACAAAAAATGTATCAAATTATGGCTTCTCTGATATATTTGTATCATATATTGATCAAATTATGATATCAATAATATCTCTGTAAGATATATTCCCATATCTCTTTAGTATTCCAGTGTTCACGTATATCCATATATACAGGTCTATTTATTTTATTTTTTTATTTGGATGGTTCTTTTTGCAAAAGTCAAGCATTTGTATTCATTGATGAATTTTTTCTTAAATCTATTTATGTGTGTATCTACAATAAGTTTATTGTAGTACTTTCCCAGATTAATTTTATACATATAAATACAGATTTGGTATAGTTTCCGTTAGCTGAATGATTTTGTACTAAGTTAGAATAATCTTAAACTTATATAAAATCTATAGAATATGTTACATTCTTGGAGGTTTTTATTAAGGTTTTAATGTTATATATAGATCTGCATAATGCAGATATTTATATTGAATAAAAGTGGAACGGTAGTAAGCAAATGGTCCATGGTCAACATGGCTTGGGAATAGCAGCAAGGATACGAAGAGAGGATATTTTTGGAATATTTACTCTTAACCTGTTACGAACTGTCGAGAAACATAATCTGCTGAGTCTCATTTTATGCCTGTTGCAAGTTGTTTATTTGCATTAGCAATTGTTTCTTTATGGCTCTCCTGGTCACCAATTAGAGGGAGTCATACTATCTTAATTGCTAAATTTCTTGATGTCGTTTGCATTGTCTCGCTAAAGTTTTAAATAAAGTTGCCACTCGAACTAAAAGAACAATAACAGCGGCAGAGATAGAGGCGGGGACTGTAACTGCAAGTGATGGCCACTTTTTGCCTGCGTACCTGCGAGCAAACAAAAAAGACAGCATACAGAATGTAATGCAAATGTTTATTAAGTGCCGCGCCGTAATAAAGACGCCAACATGCATGGCCATCAGGCAGGCTCTGGAATGCAGCCAGGAGCCGGCGTCGTCGTACGTGTAAACACAGTAAATGGAAGGGGCGGGGCTGTGCGGATGGGAGTAGGAGCAGTAGGAGGCCATGGCTATAGCACACTTGCTGCATGGCTGCATATACAAGCGGCTCAGGCAGGAGCAGAAGTCGCAGACGGACTAGACAGCCGCCGAGTCAGACTCATAAAAACTTCAACAAGCGAAATGGCACCCCAGAGACCATGGCTACAACTTGTGGCAGCCCTGCAGCACTCAGACGACAGTAGCAATAACACCCAGCAACAGCGGACGTTCAACGTTCAACGTTCAACGGACAAGGGGTAAAGGGTAAAGGGCAAATGTATAGCCGGCGAGTGCAACGACGATGTAATTTAGTGATGTATGCCAATAAAGCAGGCTACGCGGCACCACCTTGCTAACAAAATATAATTTACCAAATTAGAGTGCCACTGCACTGGAGTGTGCGAAGAGCTGTTCTAAAGGAGTCAGACTCCGACAAAGCGGGACAGAAGCTGAGTGCGAAAAATGGCCATAATCATGTTTGCAATTTGACAGTTTGAAAATGATCAACAGTCCGATGTTGTATTCTCTAAAATATCTTAGAGGCAGAACGCAACGGCAACAATTTTCAGAAGCAACATATTAAGAATTAACAGCAACAAGGACTATACTCCTTTAAACACTCGAGACAAAAAAATGGACTGGTCCTCACTTCGAAACGCACATGTCCTTCGCCCTGTACAAGGTTATAGCCGAGTTAAAGCTGTTTTTCTACACGATAATTTTGTTTAGATGCAGCGCTTTTATTCCTCCGCCTAAGAGTATGCAACAAAAATTGAAAGTGTGAGAGAGGTTCGTGGAAAAATAAATTGAACTGTTTAAAAATCTTTTTCTCAAATGGACACCGAATTTTGAGTGAACAAATTTCTGAGATACTAAACGAGCAGAAATGGGAAATTGGAAAACTGTTGTTTGCCATATGGGTTACTATAGCCCTCCTTTATATATTGATTAAAAATTGTATATTTACTCCTCTTGGAGGAGTGGCAAATCGGTTAATACTGTATCTTCTACAATTGTAATTATAGAGACCCAAAAATTAACAAATACATATGTACATATTTCCTCTTCTACAAGTTTATCAAAAATAATTTATGGCAAATCAGAGAAAACTATATCTATATGCTTCAACAATTCTTAATTTATTATCGAACTTCGGCAAGTCGGAAGTTAGCCCATCCTTCTAGTTATACCCTTGCAAAAAGGGTATATTAATTTTCAGAAGTTTGCAACGCAGAGAAGGAAGCATCTCCGACCATATAAAGTATATATATTCTTGATCAGCAAGGAACATATAAGTTGTAGATTTCTGTGATGAAAATACTTTGGACTTTGGATACCGCCCCTAATTGTCACCACAACTGAGAAAAACGTATTCAACACATTTGGATGTCAATATTATGTCCTGAAAATTTCATTAAGAAACTACTTCTAGAACGCAGATAGTGCTGTCCAAGTACAACCGCTAAATCAACTGCGCAGTAATTTGCGAGCGTGCATGTATGTGCGTTTGTATATGTGTGCGTGAGTCTGTTCGCAGAGATTGTTAAGACATCACCTCGGACTTGGTTCAGTAGATCTCCTAGTCATGCAGTCCCGACTAAAACATTCTTATTTCAATTTAATAGAGAGAAACAATTTTTAAATAAATTTGGCTATACTAATAAGAGCAGCATTTAATACCATCAAAGTAATAGGTGATAATGAATTTTAATAATATAATTCATTATTATTATTATGATTGAATTAAAGAGCTTCTGAGTAAACTCAATCAATGTTAGCTTGAATTTTTTATTGAAACAGCTTTTTTATGATAGTTCCTTTCGATACAGTTTGAACGTATTTTCAAATTATGAACAATATGAATTTGGTTAGTTTCTATGTAAATGTGTAAAGCTAATCGACGAAAATTAAACGTTCGCTATTTTTCCTTTAGCTAGAGACTAAAGAAGATCCTTGAATATAAGTTTTGTCATCAATTTGATGCAAATTCGAATAATCCCAAACTAGTTAATCATAAGTTTTTATGCCCTTTTAAAAAGGGTATATTAATTTTGGTCAGAAGCTTGCAGCAAACAGAAGGAAGCATCTCCGACTATAAGAAGTATATATATATTCTTGATCAGCACGACGTGCTGAATTGATATAACCTTGTCCGGCTGTCCGTCTGTCGGACTGTCTATCTGTATGTCTGTACGTCTGTCTGTCTGTCTGGATCAACGCAATCTCCTCCGAGACTATAAGAGCTACAGAGCTGAAATTTTGCACATAGGCTGGAATCTGCTGCAGGCATTGTATATCTCAGAATCATCCGGATCGGATGACTATATCCTATAGCTCGCATAGGACAGATCGGTTTTTAGAAATGTTTTAGTGGGATAACTTCGATGTTATTTAAGTCACAGACTTGAAATTCGTATATATATACATATATACATATATGTATATGTATATACTCCTGAGTTGCACCCAAATACAAAAAGATATAGATTATACAGCTACGTCCTTTAGGGGCGTGGCAAATCGGATAAAACTATATCTTCTATAGTTTTGAAGCTAGAGCATCCAAATTTGGAAAGTAATATACTGTTGGCCTCCCTTTCAGATTGACTAAAAATTTTATATATCCACGCCTACTTGGAGCATGGCAAATCGGGAAAGTCTATATAGTGCTTAACGTAAATCATCCAATATTTTGGATGCTGTTAAAGCCAGAGACTTGAAACTTAAAACATCTATTTGTATCAGCCCCCCTGGAAAAAAAGATAAAGAATATATATATACTCCCATTAGGGGAGTGGCAAATCGGAAAAAACTATATCTTCTACAATTTTACACCTAGAGTTCCAAAAATTGACAAAATTATATATATCCGTCATTTAGGGGCGTGGCAAATCGGATAAAACTGTATCTTCCAAAGTCTTATAGGTACAGCTTCAAAATTTTATATATAGGTTACTGTTGCCCTGCTTAATACATTGCCAAAAAATGATATATATCCAATTTTTTGGGGCGTGGCAAGTCACAAGAAACTGTATCTATATATTTTGCAATTGCAAGGGTATTACCAAAATTCGGCATGGCCGAAGTTAACCCATTCCTCTAGTTTTTGATTTCATTTCTCTGATATTAGAGTTTCCCAACCCTAAACTGGACTAGGACACATCTTTTTATTGTTTCTTGGTGTCATTTGGCATTTTGAAGTTATATGAAAGTGTTGTACTTTCAGGGTAAGTTCTTACACATAAGAAGAAACAGAGTACCAAAATGGCTCGGTGCAGTTCTTAGGTTGGCACGTCGCAAAATACCACATTGCCTTGTCAGGCATAAAGTTGTTCGAGTCTTTTATTTTTCCACTCAACTCATTTCAAAAAGGTTTAATTTAAGCCCCATCTATTTTGTACTTTAGTTGCACGCACTGCGTCGCTTGATGCAGGGCAGTCCCGACCATCCAAAGGCCCCGCTGGGAAACAACTATCGTCCGCCACAGCCGCTGCTGCATCGGCCCATTCGCACAAATATTGACTTCAAGACGGCGAAGACAAAGGCCGCTTGCCCCACCATGTACCGTGAGGTCTATTATAAAGGTAAGTAAACTGCATACTCGTATGTTAGGGTAGAAAAACTTTGTTATAAACAACAATTATTAATATTAATAAATATTTGTTAACTATGTTAAGTCTTCCAGGAAATATTTAATATACACGTACAAAAAGAACTATTTAAATATATATTCTTGATAAGCACGACGAACTGAGATTATATAGCCATGTCTGTCCGTCCGACCAACCACTCGTCCGTCTGACCATCCATCCATCCGTCCGTCCGATCGTCCATTCATCCGTCCGTCCGTCCATCTGTCCTTACGTCCGTTCCTTAATCCGTTCGTCCGTCCGTCCATCCGTCCATCCGTCCGTCCATCCGTCCTTCCGTTCGTCCATTAATCTGTCCGTTTGTTCGTCCATCTGTCCGTCCGTCCGTTCATCAATGTACTGTAATCGGCATATAGGATTAAATGTACTGTAGGCTATATGATAGCTCCCATTAGATTAATCGGCTGAAAAACTTATTTTCTTTAGCTTGAAGATCGGTTTTGTCTATTTCGACAAAATTTGGAATTCGCAAGGGTTCAACAACTTCGCCACGGGCGGAGGTAGTCCAAAGCTATAGTAATGCTATAGATTTTTATAGATTTTTGGATTGACTTTCTTTTTGTTTCTCCTTCCTCTTTTCATTCCTCACACATGCAGCTACCAGTTGGAAACAAAACTAGAAGTCAATGCCATAACGTTCGGTTTTAAGCGTGAGACGTTAGTAACGTGTGGCTTGCAAAAGGAGCTTCCACTAAATATATATATCTAAAGTTAAATAATAAATGAGAGATTCACAGAGGCAGAGCGGGAGAGCGAGAGCGAGATCGAGAGCAAGAGCGGGAGAGGAATATCGGCAACGCATAGCCAAATTGCAATTAAAAACAAATATAGTACATATAGAGACATATACATATGAAGAGAACCCTCTTAAACATAAATAAGCATAATAAGCATTTAAGGTGAATAATCTGTTTTTTTTTTATCAACCCTAAAGACGCCTGTTAAACTATTTTTGTTTTTTTTTTGGTATCGTATAAGTAAGATAACGACATAAATGGACAATTATCATAAACATAATATATATACTATAATATATTGTATAATGATTTAAGAGGCACAGTGAGAATGTCGCAACAATAATAAGATCAACCGAATAGAAATGAAATTTAACTTTAGTAATAATTGAATATCTATAGCTAATTATAATCGGAAAACATAAAAAAGACAACCGAACGGATGTCAGCTAGTGAATGTTACTAATGTAGTAGACGCATTATGCAAGACCCACCCGTGCTATATACTGTATTTATAAATACTATATACAAAATCGTAGATATAAATATATATATATATATATATATATATCTAAAGAACACACACACTTACATATATACGTACTTATAACAATTTGTATAGAGTATATGGAACAAATATTGAAAATACCCCTTTACAAATTGTACTCGCTTAACAAGTATTATTTTCATAATTTGGTGGCATTCATCCTCTGATAACATGATAACATGTTCCTTTCAATATCTGTTCAACATAGTTACATAACATATATCTGTCAATATAAAAATCTTACCAAGTTCAAAATAAATCAAATATGCTTATTATTTGTTGCAAAATCAAATGTCTATTTCATGGCGTCCTTCATTCGCACAGCACTTTAATCAATTTTAAAAGCATCAACACACAGAGTACACAGACGGACGCCAGCGTGCGCTCGTCGGGAGTGACTGACTAGAAGATACCACATGTACTCTGACTTGAGCTGTCTTAACTTGGATTTTGTTCTATTTTCAATATATTTCAAAGCAGAAAAATACATAATTATTTCCAATTTCAACTTCAGCTTGGCTGCCATAGTCTTGTACGAGTTGGAAGATGTTTTGGGAAGATATCTACCCAAATATCTAACAGGTAAAAACAATACAGAAAGTATTTAAATATGTATATATCGTTTTGATCATCTGTCTCAAGCATATGGATCTAGGGAACTATGATACAAGGGGAACAAAAAATATATAGCGAGAAAATTAAATATAGTTTTCCCAGTATCATATCATCCAGAGATTCAGATAAAATGCTATAGGTTCTTCTACAATATTTTTTCAGCAAGTTCTTACTAATTATTATATTATATGTATGTTCCGTTAAGTTTTCATATGCAAACGATGGTTTGTCTCTTTGAATGTCTTTCTTAGATTTAAAAAAAAATTATTTTAATGGGTAGTTTGGTCTTAAACACAATTTATGTGACAATTTCATAATCACATAAGCTAAGAAATCCAACATTTCATGGTTTTTGTATGCATAGAACCAAGATGGAAACATTTGCTTGGTTCGAATTTTGAACTATTGTATATACCTAGTCGGGCAGACTCGATATTATATTTTAAAATTTTTCCAAAATATCTCAACGAACATTGGCACATCCACATGGAGTCTCAACGTTATGTTATGTTATTGTATACCCTGTACTTATTAAAATTAAGAAAAAGGGAGGTACGGAAGTTAAGGAGGAAATCTATAAACAAGCAAAAAGGGAATGATTGGCTGGCCATTGCTGTCAATCTGTAAGATTGATTACCTATATTGACTAAGTACAGATCAAGGAAAGTTTGTACCTGGAGAACGCTGGCTACAGAGTATCTCAATATTCGTCATTCTCTATTAGTCTTAAGCACATTTAATGCAATACAATCGAATTGCCAACATTTTGCAGCAAATGCCGCAGATGCGTGCAGCCCGGATTTAAAATTATTCTGACCACAGCAGCAGCAGCAGCAGCAGCAGTAGCTTTAACTCATCCTCTGGCTTATCATTGAACTGATACCCACCGTGTCTGCGCTGCAGCCTTCTGTTCTTTTGCATCCTGACGCCCCGCTTATCGAACATAAAATGCAACATGAAACCACAAAATCTGTTGTGGTTATTTTAAATCACGTTTAAATAGTATTGTAGAACTAGAGATGACTGCCTGGCGTATTTTCTACACGCTGACACATGAACCACAGATCACAGTTCGTAGAAACGTTTATTTCACTATCAATTTTCATAACCCATCGAAGAATGAAAAATGAAAATGATTAATAAACCTAGCCTTCAATTTTATTTCATTTTTTAGAGTAGAGAGTCTTCAGCTGATTCGTAAGAAATCTATTCAGATCTACATGCAATAAAAAACATTTGTATGCTTTTATAAATGTTTTCTCAAACTTAGTGAAATCCATTTGTGAATGGCTAGAAGTCTTAGAACATAATTTGGGTATAGCTCTTATAGCTCAGCAGCTCTGTGGTATTATATAAGTTTAAAATTCCAGAGCTGTCTACACTAAAAGAGATCCCATGCACGCAAAAAAAGCTCCCTCTTCGATAATTCCCTCTGTTTTTCAATAAGAGAACGTAAACGTGTGAAGAAAGTCCTTTCACTTTGGTATTTTAAAGCTGTCTACACTATAAGAGATCCCATACATCAAAAAAAAAACTTCTTCTTCCTTAACACACTCTGTTTTTAATAAGAGAACACAAACCTTTTGAGAAAGTCCATTCACTTTAGTATTTACATTTAGAACGAAAATGTCAGCTTGTAGGAAATATATTCGATCCTAAAGTGTCTATATTTCAGATTGCAATAAATGTCATGTCATTATTCTTTTTCTATGCAACCTATTTTCTCAGCAAAGCAATTAATTTGAGTTATATGAGATTACCAGCTTCCTCTTTCTTCCCATACAAACTTTAGTATACTTACTCATATAGCTGGAGCTATAGCAAGAACTCTCAAGTTCGTTTCATAGAAACTAAACGCATTTCTCTATCATTTAAAATTTGTTTTTAATATAGAAAAATGTCAAAAATGTTTCTTTTTTGTAAGGTCTTATATTTCGCGTATTGTCGTGAGTGTGCGCGTGTCACGAAAACGCGAATATCGTTCAACTCTAGCCTGAATAATAAACTTTTATGGCCCAAAGGGAAATCGTTGTATATAAGCGTCGCTTGGGATATACTATGAAAAATAGCCCCGAAACCAAAAACAAGTTTTTTTTATGAATCGGGATAGGAGAGGAAGGAGTGGAAGTGTATGCGTGTGTGTGAGTGTGTGTTAGTGTATGCCACCATATCACATAATAATTTGTATAAATATTTGCATTAATTTCACAAGCTACAATTTTCATATTGGTTAACAAAGTGAACAGGAGTATATTGGCTTTGTGCCCGTATAAGCATAAATAAACAGCGAAATGAAAGCTATAATTTTAAATATTCAAGAATTAAGTTAATCAATATGCAGTGTAAATGTGCAAAAGAAAAGTACGCATCCGATACTTTTACAGGTCAACTCTTGAATATAACTCTTTGACTCTTGAATCTTACTCAATATTCACTAGTGAGAGAGAGTTGCGTACATGCATATATATATATATATTCTTCTTTTGAGTTTATTGCAGTGTATTGCATTAGTCTGCTACAGCCAACTTCATTGCTTTCATTTGTTGTTGTTTTTTTCTGTAGTTTTGTCACTGTTTTATATTTTTCATATTTGTTACGGTTTGCCAAAGCTTTTTAGTGAACAGCACAAAATTTGCAGCGCAACGAGGGATTTGCCAATTATGACTTAAATTAATACATATTTAAAACAACTTTTTGCGCCTGATATGCATTAACATATAAATGCATTTGGGTCGTTGCACAGTGCCTGGAATGTGTGTTTGGCGGGGCTGGAACAAAAGCCTTATCGATAGACATTAAGTCTTTAAAAAATGAATTTCTTTTAAAGGACAATCACAATCAGATACAATCAAATCAAAGATAATCGTTAGACAAATCCAAGTCCAATCAATCAAGTACTCTTAACAAATATCCAAATCTAATATATAATCTTAGGCAGATTTTCAAAGTCAGAGTCAGATCAAGTCCAACGACATTTTGGACTGCTCTTTTCGGTACACTAGCAACAAGGATAATAGTAATTGGGCTTATTGAATGAGCACATCTGCATACATATGCTTGTGTGTGTGTGTGTGTGTGTGTGTGTGTGTACAAATACACCTGCATAAAGCACGTATTTACAAACAAAGCTTGTTGACTGCCACCTGCCAAAATGGTTTTTGTGTCAAGCAGCTGCAGCTTCAAGCTTCAAGTTGATTTCTCTGTCACTGTCTTACTCTGTCCATCTCTCTCTTTCTCTCACACTCTCGGTGGCTGCACACAATGCAAACACTAATTAAATGCTATCAATTGATTTAAATAGAGCATATTTTGTGTAGTTCATAAATTGTATGGCTTAAATGTCAAAATGCCTTTGGCCTGTTTATGGGCCTGACACGCCCAATGCGAACGATGTCGTGGTCAGCATGTAAATCATATTACAATAAAATGCAAAGCACAGCAGCAGCAGCAGCATCATTAATTTTTAATGACAATTTTGCGACAATAAATCACTTAACTAATACAAATGCGCGATTTGGGCCGAGGGGCTGCGAGTGGGTCAAGTTTATAGATTTGAATGTAAAAACATTGCCACGCATGAAATTATTAAACTTAAACAATGCAATGTGTCTCTGTGTGTGTGTATGTGTGTGGGTGTGTGTGAGTGCGCTGCATAAACAAATAAACAGATTGACTCGCCTGGCATTGAGTGATGGTATCTATATGTATGCATGCATGCGAGAGTCCTTCAGCTGCTGCTGTGGCAGAAACGCTGTTGCCTGCCGCTTGCAGGTTGCAAGTTGCAAGTTGCACGTTGCACGTTGCACGTTGCTCGCTGCTCGCTGTTGCTGGTTGTGCGCTGTGCGTTGTGCGCGTGCATGTATGAATTTAATTAATCTTGCTACCGTCAGTTGCACACAATTGCAATTAACTTGCAACACTCGCATAATTACTGGCGACCTCATGTTTTGCTACTTATCAGCATCAACATTGACCAGCGACGGCAGCAAAAAGGACAACATGCGACAAGCTCCCCACAGACAGCATGTAGAATGAGTCACGGCCTCTGTGTGCGTGTGTGTCTGTGTGCCTGTGTGTGTGTGTGAGTTGTGGCTGGTTCATTGGTCATTTGGTTGCTACTCTGTCGGTGTTAGTGGTTGATGGTCGTCCTCGTCAAAGTTGTTGTCGTTGCAATTGCTGTTGTTGCTGTTGTTGTTGCTGTTGTACATTGGCCAACGACTGATTGCAAATGTTGATGCTGTTGAAGCTGGAAATGGACAGCAGCAGCACAGGTTGATACGGTCGCTGTTGTCGTAAACTGTACCACAACAAACA
Organism: Drosophila gaucha; assembly: GCA_035045545.1. Classification (NCBI taxonomy): domain Eukaryota; kingdom Metazoa; phylum Arthropoda; class Insecta; order Diptera; family Drosophilidae; genus Drosophila; species Drosophila gaucha. The sequence continues at coordinate 476,483 of JAWNOY010000200.1, read as the reverse complement.
AGTGAGCGCAATCTAAGCGCAACTGATCGACTAGCAGATATCCTGTAATCAGCTGCGAGCTCTCCTCAGTCAATTACTCATCAACAGAGACTATAGCAGCAAACCTATAAAGATATCAACTTACTTCATTGCACAAATAGTTCCAAACACAGATATAAATATTTTGTCTTCTTTTTTCATTGGTAACTTGTTTTTCTCAGTGTGTTAGGCCCATATTCTTTTTGGATTACTGCTCTTAACCAATTCGTTAAATATTCTTAATTTATGTTTTGGTCATTTTTGATTTAAAAAACAAAACCAAATATTTGATTTTTATAAAAATTAAGCTAATCTTGCCAAAATGATTATTATGAGCAAATTTTATAAATACTTTTCATATAAAAGTCTGTCATTTCATAATATTCGATCTATAGAAGATGACTTATCAGCTAGTTAAATAATATGAGCTTTGCAAATTCTCTACACTAAAACCAAACTATTTTTGTGAAACATTTCATATCATAAGTTTACTTCAGATATATGTATATCTGAAAAGTCTGTAACAATGGTTTGATGTATTAGCAATTCTTTTATGATCTTCTTTTTATACCCTGAACCCATTGAAAATTACAATGAGCTGAGTCGATCTAGCCATGTACGGATGTTCGTAAACCACAAAAGCTAGAGATTTGAAATTTGAAATATATATTTTTATATACCAGAAGTAGTACGAGTTTTTTTTTTTTTTTTTGATAACTCATCCTATTTTCGTATTATTTGACATCGTTTATAAGCCATAACTGAAAGACCTTGTATAGAGAAGATATGTTAAGTACTTGGACTTGGTTCAGGGGATCTCGTTGTCGGGCAGTTCCGACTAGAGCTTCTTTCATGTTGTCTAATGATTCTTGGTATGATCTATAATCTTCTATGATTGTTGGCATGATCCGATCGAGTCTATCTTACAGTTTGTAAAAACTATTTCATCAAAGACAACTTCAGTGAGGAGATAGCCATTCCTTGAAATTCCCACTTTGATATGAGTGTAGCAAAGAATCGTTTAGTTTGGCTATCAAATATGACATCAACTTGGAATGGATTTCCACTACCTCAGTGCATTATGTGCTAGGTCTACGCTGCCCTGTGATGAGAGCTGCTTCTTCGGAAGGGTATTGCATAGTTGCTCAATCTGGTTAGCAGCTGTGAGTAGCAAATTTCGCTCAACGCAAAGCTGCGCCTTGTGGTTGCACCACCTGCACCGCAGTCGGCGCTGGCGTTTCGCCGGCTGTCGCTGCTCTTGCAAATTATTATTTTGTAACGCGATTCGGCTGTGGCCGTGTTTGAATTTCACACTTTCCCGCCAATTCAGCGGCAGTCATTATCAGTCCGCGTGTGTCTGACACGCATCTGACACGAGCAGCCACCGATGGTGCCAGGGCTGGGCTGGTGGTTGGTGGCGGGGGCAGGAGCTGCTGCTGCTGCTGCTGCTGGTGTCGCATTCGCAGTCAGGTGTCAAATTGTTGTATTTGCACTTGATTGTCAAATCAAATATTTGCTGCAAATAGCGCATGGCCAAAGACTCGCAGGCGGGGGGATAAACAGCAATCCGTAGTGCGGCTCTCGTGAATTCCGCATTAACAGTGGCTCATTTAGCTCTCATTTCCCGGCCAGTGTATTTAAGTTCATAAATAATGCGCGCATTGAAACGTTGATGGGGAATTTGTCAGCAGGGAAAACGCTTTAATTGTTAAATGAAACCCATAAATATTTTCCAGCAATATATATTGTATTTTGTTTTTAAAATATGTTGCCTATTTATCTAACGTACGGTGAATGAATTATTAAGAGTTCCTAAAAATTTCTGACTAAATAATCCATTTATTTTAATATTACTTCAAATCTAATTATTTTATTAGCATTAAGAAGTTCTGAAAGAAATCACTTTTTGATTATATCAATTTGATTGATAGCTGTTAAACAGTTTCCTAATCAATAAATATTTGGCTTGATTTGCTCTTCAAGTCTTCAGACTTCTTTTGTTTAGAATGAAGTACTTAAGTCCATTTTATTCCTTTGTCATTTTTCAATTTTAAGCAGTCTTAAACTATAATTTAAAAGTCAAATGAGAGGGTTTCATTTGCCATAAGAGTATTGTCTATCTGAGAAAACTAAGGAAGGACAGGCATTATACTGAGCTTCGAGCTTTCAATATATGTATTCAAATAACCTCTGTTATGTACATACATATATTCACTTGGAGATAGGTAAGATTCACTCGCAATAGGTTTATTGGGCATCATCTTTCTTGACGCCTTTACTAAGGAAGCGCCTCATCGCTTTTTAAAAAAGTGTTCTAAATTAAACTCATAGAGGTTTTCAAAAAGCAAAATACTCCTCATTAGAGATGGGCTTCGGGATCGGGATTTTCGGGAAACGATTTTTTCCTGAAACGATTTTCAGTATCTGGCGGGTTGGGAAAGATTTTAAAAAAGGCCGGGACGATCGGATACGTGCTTGGTCATGAGATCATGGTAAAAAAACTCTAGAGATATGCTCTGAGATGGCGACATTTCAAAGATACTCATTCGGGACCCGCGGTTTCACCTCTGCTCGTAAGCATATCTCTAGAATCTCTTAGTATGCCACCTTGATGTAGGGATGAAGCGCTTATCCGACCGTCCTGGAATTTTTTAGAATCTTTCCCAACAAGCCAGGAAATTGTTTCGGGACAATTTCGGGTCCCAAAAATCCCGATCCCGACGCCCATCTATACTCCTCATGCTGCATTCAAAATGCAAAACTCCCCATATGGGGAGTTGTCATCTTCTAACATCCTTCAGGAAGTAGCAGATATTGATGCTCTTCTATATTCTTTTTCTTTGAATTCCTTTGAATTCCTTTTCTAACTTTCAACTAAATCAAATCTGCTAAGCAATATAACTCAAAAACAATTTGTGAAAATTTCCAGTACCATAAATGATGCTCCACATTCTGTCATATGAAGTTTTGATATTAGAATCGATAATTTGGACCAAGTTTCTAAACCAAGTCAATTACTTTCAAAAAGAAAATTAGTTTCTTCAAATTCTCAACAATGGTTCCATAGGATTAGAACAACATTGGACTATCAGAAACTATTTTTCTATTCTCAATAAATCTAAAATATGTTTTATAATAAAAATACAACAACTACTCTATAAAAAGTTCAAGTGTAAAAAGTATAAGTATTTTGTAAAGTTTTGATTTGATTCAAATCGTTCAAGATTTGAAAAACTCAACAAATATCTATCCATAAAAGATATTCGACTTATCTGATTATTTCTCTTAGAGATGGAAACTTTATTTTTAATACAAATAAATGAAGTTGATTTCAATTAGGTGAGTAAAGGAACTTTGTTGACTTTTGATTAGATTCAAATCATAAAAGATTTGAAAAAACTTAATAAATATGAATCCATAAAAGATTTTCAAGTTATCTGATTAAGTTGATTTCAATTTTTGTCAGTAGCAGCCTTTCTTTCACCTCAGGAATTATTTGCATAAATCTTTGCAGGTAAATAGTAGAAGGCTTTGTATTTGAAATAATTCCCAGTTGTCAACAGCTGCAATAATTGTAAAAAAATTATGACCTTAGAACAATAGCACATAAGAATTAATATTAGTAAAATCGCTTTATATATACTATATACCTTTATAGATTTGTAAAAAGGGTAAAGGAAATTGACAAACGTGAAACCAACAAATATGAAAATAACAAACATATATATAACATAATATATACAAAATAACAACAAAAACAAATAAAAAATTGACTTTTTTTTATGAGACTCGTAACTTTTATAACATAAAGTGGATTGTCAGCTATAAATGCGAATTATAAAATTCAAATATGAAAATGAACATAATAAACAATAGTATAAATAACATAATACACAATTGTGCTAATATTTTAATGGCTTGGAACAAAAAGCGGCAAGTGTGAATTGTAAATTGTAGTGAATTGTAAAACAGTAAAAACAACTTTTAATTTACCTCTATTACCTGGCACCCACCTGCTTAATTGGATTACCCCCGAACACAAATGGGGCATAATGGCTCCTGCTTATGTAGGAAGCAGCATATAATATATATATTCGTGCTCAGTATAAACTCCCGAGTCAGCTTTAAAGATAAGGCCTTGAGCTTACTATGTAAATACACTTAGTTGCCATAGTTAACCCTATTTAGCATTTACTATAAGGCTCACAAATAGGACTACTCATATATCAACTATTGGAAAATTTCCTTTTGATTCTTCTTCATCTCTAGAGATATTTTGACGATCTATGGTGTATACGATTCGATCTATATTTCTAATATTCATATATTTTAATTTATTTCCTATTATTTTTCTCTTTATAACAGCAAACGAATTTCTGCATACAATTGTTCTTATTATTACGAACTCAGTAGAGTTCGAACCCTAAATTTGATGACTGACGCCAGTGGGGTATCTTATAAAAGCGCAATCTTTTAACAATGTTTTTCAATTTTATGAAGCCCAAGACGTTCTATCTATAACGCAACCAGATTTGAAATATATAAATGATATAATATGAAAGATATTATATTAGACTTTTGTGCAAAACTTCAACGTATTTATACTTCACTCGAGCCAAAGAAATTTTTTTACACGCTTTGGCCGCTGAGAGCTGATATTCAGTACAGTTTGCTCTGATGAAAGAATATTTAACTTTTTGTTACCTCTTTCATATTCATGTGAAAGTTTAAATTTGCCCAATGAAAATTAAGTGCTGCTTGTGTATTATCTGGGAGAAAAAAACACATTCCTATTTGTTAATGGCAACGCGTATTTATTTAAACGCCAGATGCAAAAATCAAACTTTTACACACAACTTAATTAATGACACAGAGAGAGACAGAGGGAGAGCGTGAAAGGGGAAAGTAAATAAAGGAGAACGACGGTTAATATAGGCATGGGAAATACCACTTAATTTACTCAATCTGTTTATTAATTGACTTTCCTCTAAAGCGATTTCAAACAGACAGACGAGCAGAGCAAGCAGCGCTTACACACAGTCTCGTCGCAGCATTCACTCGGGTGGAAATTAAGTTATGTGGGAGCCCATCCATGCGGAAGAGTGTCGTGGGAGGTGGCAGGAAGAAGGCAAAAAGTCGCCTAGCCCTAAGTGTCCCCTTGAGCAACCTTTAGCTTTATAACGAATGTACAAAGTGGTACGTATGTAACTAGTAGACTAGAGAAATACCGATGTTATGTATAGATACACAGAGAAGAGGTGAGTAGAACACAGTAAGAGAAGATAGGAAGATAGGAAGAAGAGAAGACGGGAAGAAGAGAAGACGAAATGAAGGGAAGATGAGAAGAAGAGAAGTGAATAAGAGAGAAAGGTAAGAAGAGAAAAAGGGAAGAAAGAAAGAAAAGTAGTGGGGAAGAATATAATATAAATAAAATAAAGGGGAAAAGAGAAAATGGGAGGAGGGATGAAGAGAAGAAGGTAAGAAGAAAATAACGGAAGAAGTAAAGATAGGAAGATGAGAGGATGGTAAGAAGGAAAGAAGAGAAGCAAGGAAGAAGGGAAAAAGAGAAGAGTGGAAGAAGAGAAGAAAGGAATAAGTGAAGAAAGGAATAAGAGAAAAATTAAGAAGAGAAGCAGAATTAAAAGAAAGGGTAAAAGAGAAAATATGAAGGAAGGGAAGAAGAAAAGGCGGGAAGAAGAGAAGACGGGAAGGGCGAGAAGATGAGGCGAAGGAAGAAAGAAAAGAAAAGAAAGGGAAAAACAACAAAATGGGAAAGGAAGAAATGAAGAAGGGAAAAAGAAAAGATAGGAAGAAGGTAAGTTGGGAAGAAGAGAAGATGGGAAGAAAAAATGAAAAGCAGAGGAGAAATTAAGAAAGTAAGAAGAAAAGAAGAAGGCAAGCTGAGAAGAAATTGATGAGAGCAGAAGGGTGGAAGAAAGAAAAGAAAAGTAACAGATTGAAAAGGGGAAAATAAGAAAGACTAGAGTTTTTATACCCTGTTCCTTTTTTAAACGAGGATACTAAAGTTTAATGCAAATTTTTCTTCACTCAAAAAAAACATTTCTGAATTTATCGTGTTCCAAAGTTTTAGGGCACATCTTACTCTCTATATGGTAATATTTACAGTTATATGACAATAGTATACAACTGAGTCAGAAGCTTACATTGTGACTAGGAGACACATATACATATGTAGGTACTCGGCTCTTTATACATCTGAAGAATTTATAACACCACAGATTTATAACACCTATACTAATATCAAAGATAGAAAGAAAACTAAATGTTCTTTCACCTGGCGTAAAAATGAAGATATGATCTTATATCATAAGGTATCATGAGGTCATGAGGTCCTCGCCATAACGGTGCAGACAATTGCAGACAAATGATGTTTTGGAAACACAACAAAAAAATATGATGTTATTATAATAAGATGATAAAATGGATTTCCGACGTGGCCAACAGGCGGAATAAGCATTATTTTTTTTTCCGTTTTCCTCGCCTTAAAGCGATAAAAATCTATTTCATTTCCCATTTGAATTTGCTCGCGTATGTTGCTATTTTTTTTACCCACTACCGCCCACAACTCCGGCTGGACGCATCTTATCACCAGGACCCGACACACATAAAAAGCCTGCTGCTTTAACGAAATAAATGCCGGATATCCTGGCTGCTGGCTGCTGCCTCCTGTCAGCATCCAGGCAGCGCATTCAGGCCACAAAGCGCGACGTTATTAATAGGCGCAGGACAACACGGCGAGGGATAACAGGAACAGTAACAGCAACAACATTTTTGAAGCAAAGGTCTTATAGCTGGTCATTGGGTTAGTCGCTGGGGAGCCACGGGGCCTTAACAGATTTGCCGACTTTTGGCATTTGGCGAAGCTTGTTGTTGGTTTTTGTTTTGGCTGGCCAAAGGCCAATATGTTATTCAGCTTGCTTATTGATTTTGAAACTATATTTTAATTTGTCGCAGCGGCAGATGCCGCTTTCAATCAAATGAACAATCCGCGGCCGGAGCTCTCGGCTGATTCAAATGCGATTGGTTGCCGGCTATGGCTATGGTGTTTTCGGACTCATAGACATATGCGTCGCTTGCCGCCGCAAAAAATTACTTTTTGCCACAGAGCAATCGGATTACAAACGATAGGCAAAAAGCGTGGGCAAAAACCGTGGACAAAAAGAATTCGCGACGGCATCGAACAAAAATATCTGCGAAAATCAAATCGCACGACGAAACTGAAAACCATTCGTTGACCGAGACTTCAATGAACTCTTAATAGATTGTAGTCATACAGAAACTTTAGCCTTAGCCAGAATTACGCTAGATATATAATAAAAAGTACTTTTTTTTTACTCGGCTAAAGCCTTTTTTCCGCTAATTTTGATTAAGATATTTTTATATATACAAGACAAAAGGCTTGTTCATACACTGAAATGATTGTACAAATATTCCAAGTATATGACGTGAGTATGTTAGTATTCGCTGATATGTCGGAAGACCGAAGCTCTTAAGTCCCAATTTTCATTTTAAATTAGAGTAAACATGACTCAATTCTATAATATATATATATAGTCAGACTGTGATAAGAATTTGGTAACTTGTGCTTGTAAATGTTATGCTTGGTGGACCTAACTATAAATATTATTATAATATTCTAACCATATGTACTCACAGTTTGTATGCGTATAATTAAGCCAAGATAGTTATGAAGAATACAAAAAGAAGAGGAAAATACAAGCGACAGATGGAGCATACATTGGGGCAGACATTGCATTGTTGTTGCCTAGGTGTTTTGTGGCGATTCCCTTTGGGCATGTTCTGGGCAGCCCAAAACACGACTACGGATTGGGGCTTGACTCTGGCTACAGGTCGTACGGAAGCCGGATGTTAACGGGAGCAGTTGCAGGATGCGACCAGGCAGTGGCACAAAAGAGGAAATTAAAATATGCAGACACAAAACCGCGTTTAGAATTTTGGCGCGATTTTTGGTTACGGCTTTGCATAAATTTCCGAGTGCAAAGGAGGCAACAATATCCCCAGCCTACAGCCAGCCAGCCAGTTGCCCGGCCCACAGCATCACAGTCTAGCTATGTATCATCAAAATATGCAAATCTCGGTCATGTGAACTCATTCTCCCCGATCCATGCTCCGTGCTCTGTGCGCTGTGCGCCGTGCCCATGTGTACGGGTCAGCGCTGTGGCTCATGCTACGAAATTAGCAGCAGTAAATAACGCTGCCAGTCGCTGGTGGGCGCACGACCCCAAACATGGCTCTCGATGCAGGGGATGCGGAACAGCTGGAAGAGCGGGTCCAAAAGTTCTTGCCGCCGGTCACTGGCCGTTACAATTTATACTTATGCTACGGCCCCAGCTCCCACAACGCCTGGGGGCAGAGGCAGAGGCAGCAGCAGCAGCAGCAGATCGCTGCGGTGCATGTGGCAAAACGATTTATGCAATTGCAGATAGAAATCGATTGAACTCTAGTCGCCGCCGCATCCGATGAGTGTTTAGATTGAATGTAAACTGCACTTATGACACTGCAAGAGGGATACCAAATACCGATAGACCCTATTAGGGCAACGTGAACAACGAAAGATAATCAAAGTCCATTAGTTGTTTATAAACTGACTAAATTCCATGCGTATTTACACTTAAACACGTTCGCTGTCAACTCCAAATCGAACTAGTTGACGGAACAGGTAAATACCCTTTCTCTACTACATATAGAGTATTAAAATTTCATTAAGAAAGTAGATCTAGAACCGAAGTTATTTAACAATGAATTTCTCATAATGCTGCCCAGAATGCAGCCCAAGCGCAGCCGCTAAATCATGTATGCAGTAAGCGGCGCGCGTGCTTTTGTATGTATATGTGTGTGTGTGTGTGTGCGCGCAGAGGGCAATATGTACAGATAAAAGATGTAAGCTAGATTGTTTAAAACACCGCCTCGGACTTGGTTCAGGGGATCTCGTAGTCGGGCAGACCCGACTAGAGCGTTCTTACTTGTTTTGATATAGAATTGAATAGAATATATAATTTTTGGGCAGCATGGCTCAAGTTAGTTCGACAAAAGACGAAGGCTTAGTAAGGCTACACCTCTTGTATCGCAGGAGAGTTTAGCTATATATAGAATAACTTCTTGTAAATATTGTGTATTTTTTGTTAACAAATCTAGCCGCAAGGTTTATAATGTCAAAGACAGAAGCTGCAACAAACTGAATTTGTTAAAAAAGAAGAAAGTATAACCTCAAATCATCGGAAATAGGAACTCTATTCAGTTCGTAAATAATGGGATCAGTTCTATCAACAAATATGCTATTATAATGACTATTGAAAATCAAAAAAAAAAGAAGAGACAAGTTTTTGGTAAGAGTTTTTCTTTTAATTTTTAAAAATTTTTTTTTTTAAATTTTTAAAATGTTTTTTTCAATTTGTTTTTAAATTTTTTTTTAAATTTTTTTAAAAAATTTTTGTTCAATTTTTTTAAAAATTGTTTTTAAATCTTTTTTAAATTTTTTTATTTATAAATATTCTTTTTTTACTTCTTTTAAGTTTTTTTTTCTATTAAAATTTTATCACTTTTTTTTCTATTAAAATTTTATCACTTTTTTTTCTATTAAAATTTTATCACTTTTTTTTCTATTAAAATTTTATCTTTAGTCTTACTTAAATATCACCTGGCTTAGTTACTTCATTACTTAACATCAAATTTGTTTTTGGCAATCTGAAGCAAACATTGGCACCTCCTCTAAGTGGACATACACCTGGTTTTCCTATCTGGTTCTAGCTTTAAGTTAAACTACTTTTTATATAGTATCTATAAGCAGCTAACAAAAGCTTTTCGTGTAAAAAATGAGAAATCAAAGCTTAAAAATTAACAAAAAATTAAAATAAAAATTAAAAAAATTAACTTTTCCGTATATAAAACCTATATTTTCTCTCTTTATCTTAAACGAATTAGCACTTTATACTAGCTTAATTTTGCAAATAATTTGAGAAAGCCAACTAATAAATCATTTACTCGCTCAACTAAAAAACTTACATTCATTCATACATCATTCGGATGCCGTGTTCCAATTCTATATCGCGCCATATGCAAGCAGATTCTGCAGCTGGTTTCTGTTCCACCTTTGTGCTGCGCCGCTGCCAAGGTACAAAAGTCTTTTGCCCTATGCCTTTCATTTTGCATTCGTAGTTGTTTATTTTAAGTACTTTACCTTAACGCTTTTTTCACTCCGTCGTTCGGAGCGCACTATGCTGGGAAGAATTGTGGCTGCAGCCATTTCTATTTCATTTTATGATTTATGGCGCTAAAATATTAGTTTTGCTTTTTTTCATATATAGTACTTCCTCCCTTCTGGCACTATTCCCTCTTCTTCGTTCTTTTTTCTGCTGCCTGGCAAACTATGAAAGGGAAGCTGGCTTCTGTTGGTGCAGAAGCTTTGCAGCTTCGACAGGTGCTGGCTCGGCCACGTCTTAGTTGCATAGCTCATGTGTCTGGAGAGCGTTTATAATAATCATAGAGGAGCAAGGAATACAGCCTAGGAGCATCGGCTTCCCATTACCAGTCCCATTCCCATTCCCAGTCCCACTTCCAGCTCCAGCTGGCGTATAGATTGTCTCGCAATTGATGCACAAATCGTGTGCGCTGTGGTAATAAATTGTCACGCACAGGTATTTGCAGGTATGGCAAATTGGCTTTTATGCAGTTGCAAAGCGAGCCCAGCTCCAGCTCGAGCACCAGCCAAGTCTCGTATGGGGCTAGTCGTTGGCTCAAGTGTCTGTTATAAAATTTGATTACGGTCTTACTCTCAAGGACACTGAGCCCGAAGCCCACAGTCGCTATTTCCTATACATAGCCAAATACCTAACGACTTCTCGCATAAACGCAAAAAGAGGCGTGGCAGTCGCTGTTGCATGTTAATTGCCATTGTCGCCTTAGCACATTTTTTATGCTCCTTTGTCGACGCATCATTAAAAAAAGAAGAAGAAGAAGGCAAGCACAGTTATTGTCAAAGCACCGACGTCCAAATACCCAGGCGGGAGGTAACTCCTAGTACCCGACTTGAGTTCAGAGATGGTTCAAGCATTTAATCTAATAAAAGCAGGTCGAAAATTAGATTCATTTAGATTTAGATCAACACAAAGTTCGTCTAGGAGGCAGCTATTTATAAGATAGCTTATACACAAATGAGATTATTGTCTAGCCATGAGCATTTCCATATATAATCTGACTGAATAATCACTTTTCTGGCATTTGCCGAATGTGTTACAGATTCTCTGTCCAAATTGTAATACCCTTCATGAAGGCCTAACACGAATAGAACTATGTTGGCACGCAAGTGTCAGAGTAGCAAAGGTCACCAGAGAGTGGGAGAGAGCGGGTCTAATGCAGGCACCTCGTTGTGCCACACCTCAGAAAACAATAACAACTCACATATGACAAAGTCGATGAGCAGGCAAAGTAAAACAAAACCAAACCAAACAAAAGTAATCGTCGTCGTCACCTTTGTCGCGCCGTCTTCCTTCCTGTGCCACAGACCCCAAGTCCCCAAAAATGTGCCCCAAGCAAGCAAGTGCCAACCCCACCTCCACCTTGCAACTGTTTGGTGCGTGCGTGTTAATCGCTTGCTGTGTTTATTTGCCAAAGGCATCAGCCAAGGCGATCAACTTTGACGCGTAAGTCGCGCGCGAGTCTCATCAACTGCTCGGATAATCGATGTGTGTGACAATTAGAGGCGAAAACGTGGCAACCACGGGCACCCATCGAGGACAGAGAACTTAAAAGTGACTCGGCAATGTGTCAAAGCATATTCGAAATAACAGCCATGAATTATAACAAGAGCTGACAACCAGCCAAAAGGGAAAGCAGTCGCCAAAGCTACTTCAGCTCATCTTGATATATCCATATGCTAATAATATTTTTAGCAAATCATTTTAAATCCATTTTAGTTACAGAATAGCAAATTGAAAGTACTCTAGAGATAACTCCTCTTGGTGTTATCTTTCTACGTAAGTTAATTATCGATGACATTGACTCCATATTTCTACTAGTTCTCTATTTCTTCTACCTATGTGCACAACAGTTGGCTCGTTGCACAATCCTTTTCATCTCCTCTGATATTTCTCTTCCTCTAATAAAATCTTTGCTTTCAGCTTATCGTGGGATATGACTGACAGAGTGAGCAGGAATTCGGAATTACTCCGAATTTCCCTCTCTCTCTATTTTCTATTTCTATTCACTTACTTATTCCATCCTCTTCATTTTGATTTTAAATTGACATTAATATAATTGACATTATTTAATATAAAATAATTGACATTATTAATATAATATAATAAATAAATATATTTAAATATTGAAAACACTTAGACGTTGGAGTTTTGATCAGGGTGATGAAATCACAAATCACCCTATTCAAGTGCATTTAGAAAAGTAAACCATTTTAAATATGCTCAAAGACATATGTAAAATAAAAGATTAGCTTAAAATTTTTGAGGTCTTTCAGATATATCTATAGTTTGAGTAAAGTCCTGTTCATCAGAAAGCAGCAAACTGCAATATAATAGCAACAGTAGATAAAGAGAAGGATACATCGAAACAAATTCAAGTGCTTGATCCTTGATTCAAGGACGGTACTCGCCCTTTGCCTACAAAAAAAAAGAAAATTTTGGGAAAATGGCAATTTATATCTCAACATAGTTGCCTTTTACCCAGCGATGATCCAACTTGTTTAACCCGTCTGCAAAATACGTTTTCTCGAGGTCTGCAGAGGATCGGCGAGTGACTTTTTCAAATTTGGAAACAAATAGAAGTCGCAAGGGGCCAAATTGACATTGTTTTACATCATTTCCACTAATGTTGTTTAAGATTTTAAATAATTACCACTAACTTTTGTTTTATAGATTCCAATAATATCACTGACTACATTCAGCTGTGATCTTGGGCATAGCTGGTCGGTCGGGCTTTATTAGGGTTATCTTTTAATGTAATTTTTTAAAGGCTGCCATATTAAACCTTGCCTTAGTTCATGTAAAATTTTTAACCTATGCAAATAAATAACGAGCATGAATACTCTACTCCAACTACAGAGAAGTCTAGTCCCACGTTTGCCAGACGTCGACAGCTCTTTAATCTGGCAGCTTTATCCATAAGAATTATATATCAAGCAGCATCTGTTGTGAAAAGCAAGCTAAGTAGGCTTAAGGCAAGTAAAGACACTTTATATATATTTTATATTCTTATTATAAATCACTTATCACCCTATTTTATTGGGTGCGATTCAATGCGATGCTCGTTTTCACTCAATGCTTGTTCTTTATGCTTACAATTTATGCAAATTCCTGCGTTGCGGCTGTTTTAAATTTCCTGGCTTTGATTAAAAAACTGATAAACGAAGCTATCTCGATCCAGCAAGTAGACAACTATTAGCTCTTGGGAAATTCTGCAATGATATATCAAAAATAAAATAGTTAACAAATATATAAATCGATCAAAATATGGATGAACCAACAAAGAACAAACTAATACAAATGCTTAATAATATTCAGAGAATTTAAAGCCTGGTAGTAAGGGATTCTATATTTTCCACATGACGGCCAACTGTATCGACTGAAAAGTGAATGGCCGTTATCTTTTTATAAGTCTCCACAATGTTGTTATTCGCCTTCACACAGAGAATCACTTTTGTTGCCAGATTGAGCCAGTTTCTAAGGATCACAAACAGCTTATTGCCAGGGCAACCCGATTGGGTTAAAGTCCTCTGTCCACACTTTAATATGGCATCTTTAGTCTGCACACCTGTGGGTAATCCAGCTGAAGTGATCTATAAACTATAAAATGTTCCTTGTCATGTGAAAGTCAAAACAACTTTCAAGCTTCCGTCTCAAATCATCTTATAAACAGGCTAATGTCTTTCTACCCTCGGGTTTTCTCCCCTAGAGAACTTTTCTTTCAATTGGCAACTCTGATCAATTATCGTGACTTTAGCACTAGAAGTTAAGGTCAAATGTATTAAAGAGACACCTGAATCATAACTGGGATTAGAGAGACGAATTATGTTTTATGGCTCATTATTCATTTGACACGCACAAAAAAAAAAACACACACTTAAGGGCAAGTACATATAAAGGTAACTAGTCTCCCACATACTGGGAGCGGGCTCATTAAATGAGCTCTGTCACACATTCAGATTTTCTCTGCTTCATTTTGGCTAAATTTTAGACGATGTAAACTTGACGCCTTGGCAACAACAACAAAAATAAAACAAGTAAGATCTTTGCAGACGGGCGCAACCGACTGTGTGATACTCTGTTCTCTTTAATGAACGTAAGCGCACATTTTTTTCTTACTTGAAATGCCCACGCCTCCAAGAGGCGTAGATCACTGATTTTTAGTCAATCTAAGAAGGAGGATAACAGTAACTAATATATTTTAAATTTGAGGATTTAGCTCTAAAACTGTGATTTTACCGATTTGCCACGCCCCAGAAAGGCGTAGCTATACATACCATATCTTTTTGTCTAGGAGTGGGACGCACAACTTAGTATTTCCTATCCCAATTCTTAGATGGCAATATTGGCGAAACTAAAAGCGTATATGTCGGAAAAGATATAGTAATTCCCGATTTACCACGCCCCCAGTGGGCTTGGCCATATACATTTTTGCACGATTTTGAGAGGTAGTCAAGACTAAGCTTCTTGTGAAATAAGAATATGGTAACTTGTAGAAGATAAAGCTTTATCCGATATGCCACTCCCCCAATGGGCGTACCATATCTTTTTGTGTGGGGATGGGATACACGAGTATATATTCCGAATCCCAACTGTAAGACGTCAATATTTCGGAAAATAACAGTAAATACATTTCTTCTGAAAGATATAGTATTTTCCGATTTGCCACGTCCCCAAAAATCTTTAAAAAACCGAGTATATATTCCAAACTTCAAGTCTATAGCTTCAAAGGTATTAAAATGTTTTGCGTTCATACAGACGGACTGACGGACGGACAGCAAGATAAACATTACTCAAAACCAATATACTCTTCCTCCCTTTGGGAACAGAGTATAGAAATAAAGAAAAGAAGGGAAAATACAACATTCGTTACACACGTACTCCACTGTTTATTTGGGGTATTTATTTTCCATCGTTCGGCGCGTCGTAGTCGTCGTCGTCGTTTTACTTTAACTGCCTATACAATTGCCGTTTGACGTGTGCCAAAGACACCCGTACGACTTTTAACGCCGCAACATGGGCCCCGAGAGCGTGGAGGTGGAGGAGGGGGGGACGACGTCTATTTAAATAGAAAAGAAATCAATTTTGGGATTCGCGTTTTATGCACAGCGCAAACAAAAAAAAAGAAAATACGCGCATGATGTGCGTTATCCCCCTCATTTATAAGACCGGCCCGGAGCATGGGAACAATGGCTGGAAGGGGCCACTGGCTCCATGCTGATGCATTCACATTAGGCACTGTTCGGCAAAGAACATTGTTGACAATTGAAATGCGTTGTGTGCGTTCGTGTTTTTCAGCCAGTTTCAAAGGGCTCAACCGAAGGGGGACCAGCGGATCCCGAGAAACTAAATATTAATGAAGGAGGAAATATATATGAATAATATGAAATATAAATATATGAAATGAGAAATAATAAATAAAGCTTATATTATTTTAATAATAATTCAGTTAGTATAAGCTGATTGAGAAACTAAAAACTATATTGAATAATTGAAATTTATTATTATTATTAACTCATAGTCTCTTGAGCTATAGCTGATCTAGCAATGTAGTACATGTGATTAGATATGTGATTAGATTATGGGTTTTCTGTTGTTCACTCAGAAACATTAGCTATCTATTAACTTTTACACTTATCCAAACTAAATGCAGTTTATCTTCATGCAACTTTCTTTCTTACTCACATGTGAGACAAACCGCATTCCATTTGCTTACAGTTGACTTAAAGACCTCTTATTGAGATCAGAATTAGAGGGATGGGCTAACTTTTGAAAAGTATATAGATTCAGTTTTCTCTAATTCGCCACCCCCCAAATAACCGGATTTATATAATTTTTGATTGATTTTTTAGAAAAGGTAAAGATTAAAGTATTTGTGTAAAATTGTAGAATATAGAGTTTTTACACACTTGAGACACCCCAAATAGGCGTAGCTAGCCATATTCATTCATCATTCTATGGAAGAGTGCAATAGAAAACTTTATTTATATATACATAAGTATATATATATATATATATATATTTTTTTTTGTTTCATTTTTTAAAATTCAGTTTAAGTAAAATTTTAAGATATACAATTTTTACCGATTTGTCACGCCTCAAGAAGCGTATATATATATAATATTTTCCAAATCTATAGAGAAAATCAACAGTAACCTATTTGGAATTCTAGCTACTAAGGAAATTGATGTAGTTGCTTCTTTCAGTACAAAATTCTAAACATAATATTAACTTGTTGCAAGGGTTGAATCTGGCCCGTCAATACATTTAAAGATATCAAAGGTCTTACTAACTATGAATTAACATATTATTTTTCATAAGATTTTTTATTTGCAAAGTTTGAATCGCAAGTAAGAAAAGCCCTTTACCTTTGCCTTTATATCTAAAGCAAAACGTAATATGACTACTCAGAGTCAGTTTCGAATTTTATTGAGCTGTGTTTCTTGACATTTCAGTAGCTGATTTATCCACTGCGAATCCCCCTTTATCTAAGCCACTGGCTACTCACAAGTAACCGCGAGCTTTTGGCGTGGGGTCATGTGTGTGTGTGCGATTACTGGAGTGCACGTGTGAGCGTGTGTTAACAAAAATAATCGCATTTCCGATTTGCGATTTGTGATTAGCGTGCGATAAAATTTTTCAGCTCTTTTTCGATTAAACGATTTGGGCGCCCGTCTTGATGCTCCCTTGATGGCACACACACACACACACACAGACGCTCACGCACAATTCAACATTGGTGTGTGTGTGTGTGTGGGTTTATACGTACTCGATGAAGTTGTGAATTATCGTGTGCTTTTGCCTTTGTGAACTGAAGCATAAATATAACATGTTTATGTACCAGGCATGGTTAGCCCTCTGCACGCGCGTGCTGTGACGTCACATTTAAGTAACGCAGACAAATTCAAAAAAAAAAAAATGAAGCGGATTCAGCGAGCGTGCACTACTCGAAAAGGAGAGTGAAAAAATTGAAAAGCGAGTGTCTATCGATGAGGAATTACTTATGCGTGATAAGGCTAATTTTGTATGTAATTTGAATGAATTTTGCGCCGATTTAACACATCACACTCACAATTTCGCTCAGTGCACCGGCAACCGAAACTGAATATAAGTTTGCTTGAGCGAGTTATCGGAATGAACTAGTGAGCTTGTTCAATGAATGTTCTGGCTTTCTGCTCAGTAGTATATACTCTAAATGTCAAGTCTTTGACTTTAATAGCGCCGAAGTTTTTAATACTAAAACATTTCTTAAAGCCGATCTATGCTATAGAATATAGTCGGCCGTTTCGGATGATTCCGAGATATACAATGTCTGCAGCAGATAATCGCCTATGTGTTTTATATAGCTTTCATACTCTAGCAGGAGATCGTGTTGATCCAGACAGACAGACAGACTATATCAACTCAGTTTGTAGAGCTGATTAGAAGTATATATACTTTTTACTATACAAAATTAATATACCCTATTAGCAGAGGGTATAAAAAGTTAGCGGATTATAAATTTCACCTTTGAAACGTAGTAGTCTAATATAATATAAATAATATGTTATTATATTGCTAGAACTTTAACTAAACAGCAAGGCTGATAATTCTATTAAAGTACGCAAATATGTATAAAGAAATAAAATAAAGAAGCAATAACTGCATAGAAGAAGTCTTGCACAAGAGAAGCTTTCCATGGCTGAGTAAATAAAATCAGCGATTCACTTTACAACTCAAAAACGAACGATTGAACACATTTATCAATTATTCATGCTTATAAAAGCCTTTTATTCTAATTTTAAATAAGTCCAATCAAATCCTAACAAAGAAGAGTATTTTAGCAAAATTGATTTCATAATTTTATGCTGGGTCAATGACACCATTGTCCTTTGCAACTGTTGCATTCGCTTGAATGTGCTTTGTACCAAAAGCTTTTGAAGACGTTGCAGTCGGGTCTATCCGACTGCATTTCATTTGAAATACAGCTAAAACTATTAGAATTCAAAGTTTTCAGGTTTTCCACGAATTTACATTCAGATTCCTGTTGATCCTAAATCCTGTATCCTGTGGAATATATATTTTTTCTGATTTGCCACGCACCCCAGTCGATATATAGCGCATGTCCACTTTTGAGGTTTGGAAAGGTAAAAGATACGGATTTCCCGAAGCATATAAACCGGAAACTTAAGAAGGTATTTAGCCATTTCTAATAAGTAAGAATGCTTATGTCGAGATAGCTCAACTTAGAGATAACTTATATTGGGAAGCAGAAAAGATCAAATATATATATTCGATATGTATTGAGTTTGATTTTGAGCAAAAAAAAAAAAATAATTTTTTATCATTATTTTTTTAAGTTTAATTATCATTGAAGAAAAATACAAAAAATTAAAATATAATGATTATCAAGTAGTTTGTATAATTTAACTTATAATGATTACGGTCCCAGGTATTTACATACAGCAGCGCAACAAGTAATTGCACATATGTTGCAGAATATATATATGTGTTTTCAATTATATATATTTTCAAAATATGTATCTAATAAGTCAAGGATTCAGCGGAGTATATACTCCAAATTTGAACTATCTAGCTTCAATAGCCACAGACAGAGCGACAGCCAGATAGACATTCCACAAATCGCATAAATTCTGTTTTTACTCCGTGAACTAATTTAAAAATGATGTAATTATGATGTAATCCAAGCTGCAACTGCATTTACAGTATCTGCAGTAAGGCTTATGTAATAGCATATGCAGATATATATATATGTATATATATGCTATTACATATATATAGCTTAATTTTGTTTTTGGAATTTTAAATGTTAAGCACAAATCGACACTTAATTTCATTAAATGACGCCGAAAATCGGCAAAATATAATATTAGGACTGTTGTTTATATATGTATACGAATATATTCCCAAAAATTAATTGATTGCCATCGACGGAGTTGGTCGAAAAATGTGGAAAAGCATGTTAAGCTAGCATTTACATGCCAATCTCATTAACTAGTTAGGTATATGGACAGATTCATATAAATGTATGTGTGGCTATATGTATATAGTTTGGTATGTACGTTGAGCGGTGATATAAATGATTTCTTTCCGTTTGCAGCGCCTTGTTCACTTACTAATTCGAGAACCAGCGAGGGCATAATTCTTGTCGCAGCCACCTGCCGGCAGGTGGCAGAAGAAACTGCTTGAATTTTCAATTAAAAACTGTAAACTTTTGCCGACGCCGCCGCCGCCGCCGCCGCTACCGTCGCTGCTTTGGCAGGGGAGTGGCGTTATTTTTTGAAAAGTTATTCATAACATTGAATCAATGGTAAAAGAGCAAACTCCAAGTCCGATGCGAAAGAGCATTGTCCATGAAAATTCAACAACGGCCACAGGGCATTTTATCAGCACTCGCCGTTGACTTGTATTAGGCTGGGGCTGGGCAGGGCTGAGCTTTGGCCAGCAGGTGGAGGAGCGTTTGGTCCACTGACAGCAATGCTGCTGACGGAACCCGAAGCCAAACAGGCGCCAACATTATCGCCAGCAACATTATTCATTATCGTTTGCCCCACCAGGAGCAGGGGCCATCGTATTGCAAGTTGGTGACATTGCAACAGATACTTGTGCCAGGTCCGGGTGTGCTGCAGCAGCTGCTTCAAGTTATGCAATGCCTCTTCCTCTGGTCGCAGCGCGCATTCAAGCTATACAATACAGCCAGACCCCCGTTCGCCCAGTGGCCAGGCCAGGGCAGGCCGCCTTTGCCCGCAGCAGTAGCGCCAGCCTTTGAGCCACATAAAAGTCGGGCTCCAGACAAAGTTTTGCACTGTCAAATAAAAACGAAACAGCCAACAGGAAAAGCAATACCAACGACGTCTCCGTCGACTGCCGGCGCACAAAAACTTCCGTTTCATCTTGTTCGCCAGCAATTGCTGCTGCCGTCCGCTTTGCTCTCTTACCAAATGTGGACCCATTCTGGTCAACCCACACGCAACCACGACTCCAAAATGCCCCAATAACCAAATTAGTATAAGAATTATCGATCAAATGGATGCATTCCTCAAATTATTTTGAATTTAGTATATGTCGACTTTTATTTATGGATAATTCAGCTAAGCTATAACTAATGAATGATGAATAATTGAACATGATAATTGATGTGTTTTGCAGCATACTAAAATTCTCTTCTTAAGTCTTAAAAACAAATATGAATATAAACCTGCTTTATTGTTGAGTTTTCTTACCAACAAGACTATGGCTTCACAGACGAACGTATGAATATGGTATAGTATAGTATATACAGTGGATAGTATAGTATAGTATATTATATATAGTATATAGCTTAGTATAGTATAATATATAATATAGTCTATAGTATAGTATATGTAGTATAGTATAGAATAGTAGTATAGTATAGAATAGTAGTATAGTATAGTATATAGAATAGTAGTATAGTATAGTATATAGTATATTGAATAGTATAGTCTATAGTATAATATAATATATAGTAAATATGGTATGGTACAGTATAGAAAGTATATCGGGTATTTATTTATTTATTTATTTAATAATATTGACAAAACGAGTGTCAACGAAAACAAAAATATTATATAAAAAAGTAAAAAATAAGATAATATAGTATATATAAAATAGTTTAGTATATATAATAAAATAATAATAATATAGTATATATAATATATAAAGAATATCTTATATGAATTATATAGTTTGCAAATGATTCTTTTTTCAATTGTTATTTTGCAACTAAATTTTACACCAACACCAACATTAAGTTGAGTTAAATGGCTCTTATATAGCCATAATCAATACGCTATGATGCAATATTATATCTGTAGTATTTGTTGTGATGACAAAGCATTATTGGTTCTAAATTGTTTTGGTTTTTAATACGCAGATGTTGTTTAAACACTTTCTAAGCGCGCTTTTAGTTTTGAAGAGCGTCTTTTCACTTTTGGCCTCGTCTTGTTGCTCTCATTGTGATTGTGATTGTGATTGCGACTGTTGTTGTTGTAGTCACAATGCAACTGCCGCATTTAAATCTCAAGTCCCATATGCGAACATATCAGACACACACACATTGACCAGGACGCCCCCACCTTAAAAATTGCATCCGTGTCCTCCCCCGCTTTCCGCTCACAATTCAAGCAGACAGTTGCTTTCGGTTGGCATCAGATTTTCATGGCTCGCACAGTTTGAGCTTTGCATATATTTTGCATTTATGCAAAGACGCTGGGCTCCGCGTCTGTGTTCTCAGCTAGCTGCCTTTAACTCCCCCCTCGGTCCCCTCTTAGTAATACACAGCATACAAAAAACGAAATGGAGCGCAGCTTGTAGCCCAAATAAAAGGCAAAGCAGCTGCTACGCCCACTGCAAAAGTTTAAACTTTTGTGTTGTGTGCGGTTTTTCTGTGACATTTTTGTAGATTTAGCTTTGGGCCTGTTGAACGAGTCGACCGACAGACAAGCCGACAGACAGACCGACAGACCGACTGTCGACTGTGGAAGTCCCCCGCCCACATCTCAGCCACGCCCTGCATCATCCAGCTGGTTTTGTCTGCTGCTCTGGCCAGCTTTATGAAATTTTTGGCTAGCAGTCGCCTTTTTCTATATCTTTTGAGGTCGCTGCTCGCCGAACATTTGCGGTTAATGAATATTTCTTGAAGGCTAAACGAAAACTTATATTTTTAACAGTTTGTGCCATTTACAAAGCCTTAGATCGCGCTGCAATAGAAACAAGTTTGATACCCAAAGAAGCTGTTGGCTTGACTTGTACAAAATGAAACGCTTTGAGAGCTGACCGTAAATAAACTTGCCAACGAACAATTACTTTCTATGCAATGAAAATAAATAACAAAAGTGAATTGAAATTAAATTGAAACATTCTTGATTTTAAAGACTGTCAAATCAATCGGCCTATGATACAATCACAAAATGGGAAATGTGTATATAAACCCGATCTATATAAATGGTAAAACGAGTGTGTCCATGAGTTTATCAAGATATTTCAAGAAAGCTGCGATTTTATTAGCCTCAACCAAAGGCTTATCAACATCTATATCTATATGTATATAGGAAAGAATCAGTCATAAATCAAATTTATATATGCAATAATAATATATCTTTCCCCATGCACCCATATATATATTTCAGCAATATCTTATCAAGCACGGACTGGCGTGCACAGGGAAGCCTTCTGCTTAATAATAATAATAACAAGTAAGAAGGCTCTAGTCGGGTCTGCCCGACTACGAGATCCCCTGAACCAAGTCCGAGCTGATGTTTTAAACAACCTAGCTTACATATTTTATCCATACATATTACCTATGCGCGCATATACACATGCACACATACACACATGCACACATATACACATGCACACATTTGTATACACATGCACACATATACATACCATGCACACAGAAGCGCGCGCAGATTACTGCGTAGTTGATTTGAATGTATGTGTGCACACGTATAGGCTGGTGCCGCGTGCTTTTACAATGTTTCCTTTAATAACTTCTGTATTACTTAACGGATTTGAATGCAATTTTCTGCATTGAATGCTATTAATTTATTGAAAATACGGTTTTCACTAAAAAATTTGAAAAAATTAAATTGTGGCTTTGATAATTTTTTTTTTTAATAAATTTTTTTTGTAAAATGTGGAGCCGGTATCCAAAATATGAAAAAATAGAAAATGTATTTTATTTATAAAAAGGTAAAAACAAAATTTGGTAGCTGTAGCTAAAAATATGTAAAATATATGGTCAAAAAACTGAATCTTGATAACGTTTTTAATCGATAACATTGAAACGGAAAAATTTATCGAATATCTAAAACAAACTCGATATTTTCGCTGTATACACAGACCATCATGCAAAATTTGAAGTCTCTAGCTCTTATAGGTTCTGAGATCGACGCGTTCATACATGCGGACAGACAGACGGACGGACAGACGGACAGACGGACGGACAGACAGACGGACAGGGCTAAATTGACTCAGCTCGTCAGCCTGATCAAGAATATATATACTTTGTGGGGTCTGCCACGCCTCCTTCTGCCTGTTACATACTTTTTGCAAAACCATTATACCCTGATTTCCCATTTTCAATGGGTTCAGGGTATAATAACGTTTCTCTTGTTATCCCGTTGAATGCGACCATATTTTATTATGTCAGCGGACTCCTTCGGGCACTTCTGCTCAGCTCTGTCGCCAAAGAGCAACTATTTCGTGGACTATCAAGCAATGAGCTGCAGCTCACGCCCCCAGAGCACTTAGCAAACATCACTTTCGAGCGAGCAATTTGTTTATCAGTGCCCAAATCCAATATTATGCTCTCATGCCCTGTACCCTGTGCGAAATAGGGTATACTGTGTTAGCGTTGATCGCATCAAGTACTATATATATGTACAAAACTTAATTTGAGAGCTAAGCAAATCTTATGATGTCTCTGTACGAAAATATCTCTTTAAGAAACTCTAAAGTTTCTCATAATAAAATCTTTAACTTTTCATATAAATACAAATTTTCTTTGCTTTCTCGAGGGATATATTATCTGAAAGTACTACTCCTCCACTTGTAAAGCCTTGTTAAATTTGTAAAAAAATCTTAATTTGTCACTCAGATACTCACTCACTTTGTCGAAACCCTTTGGGAAAGCCTATTCTGATTCTTTTTTAAGTTCATTTAAATTCGACTTCCCTGTCTAGAAGAATGCGAAATGTATTGGCAAAAATATTTAAACTAATTTGTATTATTATTTGTAGTTACTTTGATTATATGACAAAAGAACATCTTTATGATGTTCCGGTATAAATATGAGCTTAAATAAGTTTATGAGCTCGAATATATTACTATCCTCGATTATATTACATGACCCTTCCGATGAGCTATTCATTAAAAATTCTTCTTCATAACGTTTTTGTGCAAGTTTTGGCTTTAGGAACACCTCAGTACATTGCATATACTCCAGATCAGCTTGAGTCTAGGGGCATTGAAAATCGTAGCAAAACTATCTTCCACTTACCATTCTCTGAATGATGCATGAATAGACTGTTCATTTTAAGCCTCATTCTGATGTAAAAGCACTTATTATATTTTCAGAGTCTGTTAGATGTTGTTGCAAACAGCTGTTACATTTTCATTTGATACTCGGTTTGGGCCAACAACGTTTCAGCTTTTCCACAAAACATTTGCAATCATAGGCTGCAGCAAGCGATAAAGGCTTATACTTGAAACCAGCAAATTAACCAAGTCCAGCAGAATAGAAGAAGCTACCACAAATGGCAATGACTTTTTTTTTTGGTGATTTACAGCTAATAATCTATAAAGTATTAAGCACTCGGAATACTGAAAGAACTTTGAGTATTCTAATTGACTTTGGAAAGGAGATTCCTTTTCAATGGAATATCATCATCAGCAAGAACAACAAGTAAGAACGTTGCAGTCGGGCACCACCGACTGCGTCAGACTCTGTTCCTGTTAAAGGTGTGTAGGCTCAATAAATATGTAGACCGTCCGTCCGTCTTTCCGAATGTTTGAATGCGAGATTATTGAGATTCCTTTTTTGAGCATGTCTTTTACATCAATTTAGCTACAGTCATCAAATTTTACATATAGCTTTTTTAAAATAAAATACTATTTTGGTTTTTATATATAAGGATAATATAAGGATTTATGCAGAAAGTTTTATCAAAATCCATTAAGTAACATAGAATTTATAAAAAAATAAAAAAAAAAACATTTTATTAAATGATAATATCACGCGGCAGCGATGGGAATCGAACCTGGGTCACGCGCTTCGCATGCCACCGACTCTACCCACTACACCACGGCGTCTCTTGCGCGACTATGTGCCAAACTGAGTTTGGAAGTGTTTTGATTTGGTTAAACAGACTTGCGTTGTGGTAGCGAAGACCCTGCTTCAATCCCCAGTTAGGTCAACTAGAATTTGTTTTACGGAGGCTTACATTATGATTATTATTATTTTTTTTTTTCGAAAATTTAAATTTCATGAACAGTAACCCACATGTCAAATTTGGATGCTCTACGTCTAAGACTGTAGAAGATACAGTTTTACCCTATTTGCCACGCCCCAAATGGGTGTAGCTATATATAACATATATTTTTGGGTAGATGTAGGATACTAGTATATATATTCCAAGTCCCAACTCTTTGACGGCAATATTGCCGAAACTATCACGGTTTTAGTAAAAGATATAGTAATTCCCGATTTGCCACGCCCCCAGTAGACGTGGACACATAACTTTTGATAAACCTTAAAAGGATGTCAACAGTATCCCACATGCGAAATTTGGACGCTCCAGCTCCAAAACTGTAGGAGATACAGTTTTATCCGATTTGCCACGCCCTCAATGGGCGTAAATATCTATAATATATATTTTTGATTCCGGGTGATCTACTTGCACATGTGTTCCAAATTTCAAGTCTCTGGCTCTTATAACGCTCAAAATATTATAGGATTTATACAAATCGCTATATATATATTCCCGATTTGGTACGCCCCCAGGGGGCGTGGGTATATAACTTTTTGATATAACTTAAGGGAAGGTCAACAGTAACCCACATGCCAAACTTGGATGCTCTAGCTTCAAAGCTGTAAAAGATATAGTGTTATCCGAGTTGCCACGCCCACAATGGGCGTAGATATATAAACTATATCTTAAAACGTCCGCGTGGTGTACACGAATATATATTCTAAATTTCATTTCTTAGGCTGCAATATTGACGAAAACAACAGCGTTTTAGTATTAATATATATAGCATTTCCCTATTTGCCACGCCCCCTGTGGTCGTATCGGAAAAATACTCTAACTTGATCTGACGCGGATACACACGAGTATATATTCCAAATTACAAGTCTCTAGCTTCTATAGTGTCCAAATGCTGCGCGTTCATACAGACAGACGGACAGACGGACGGACGGACAGACGGACAGACAGCAAGACGGACATTGCACAAATCCAATAGACTCTTTTTCCCTTTGGGAACAGAGTCTAAAAAGAGCAGAAATCTTAATGTGGATTATGTTTCAGATTAATTTTTATGTTGTACATTATGCAAAATAAAAGAAGTAATAAGTTTAGTTGAAGAATTTGCCTTACATGCCTCATTAGTCTGTGAGTATCAGGGTCAAATTGAAAAATTTTTCTTTGTATGCTAACTTTTCAATATATATATATATATTTATATATACATAACAATATATAATAATAATTTGAATATCCAAAAAGTATGCCACAATTTAATGTTTCCGAGAAATACTTAAACAACATAACACACAAATAAATAAAATATATTTTTTAACATATCTTGAGTGCACATACAAATGTTGGTTAATTCCCAATTAATTCTTTATATTACATTTAAAGTTTAGTCGATAATTCTTCAAATCTTAAAGAGCTTTTTCCATTTCTAATGGAGATCGTGCAGGATTCTTTCAATAAATTTCAGTTCCGTTTGCCTATCTTTAAGTGTGCTTAAGATCAGCAACTTTTCCATTTAAGGTTTTTAGTTTTTTAACTAATTATAAACAGCATCAATTGGCTGTAGCTCTGTTTAATGTGAATGTGGCGTGGCTTGCTGTTTAGCTAGCTAAATGCAATTGCGCTGTTGTTGCTGCAAGCGAGTATATAATCTTATAAAGTATGTAATTTTGATATGGAACTTATGCAACAATTAAGACTAAGCGAAGCAAAAGCTCTGCTGTTTCATAATTTAAATTTATATATGTACATTAACTGCTCCTCGGTACGAAATGTAGGGTATCTCTTAGTCAGACACTACTAATCAAAGACATTTTGCTTAATTTCAGTGTAAATATATGCAAAGTAGCCTCGGTGTAAGTAATATATATATAACTATATATCTATATATATATATATATATGTATAAATGAACATCTAAGCGGGTTTTTCCAATGGAAATTGAGGTAATCAATGCGAGAGAGCGATTGAAAAGCCACAGTTAACCGCTTGGAGGTCATCCCAGCTGCGGCGGGGCGCTGTTCTGATAATGATTGCAGCTGAGCGCATTCGCTCAAATTGGCTTCGAGTCGAGTTTCCAGCTGTGTTGCGAATAGTTGATTTACCGCCATTCGATCGATTAGTTCAATCTAGCTAGCATCAGAGCTGAGCATTTACCTGTAGTTTCCCATCGATGACGTCACATGCGTTGTTCTTGTTGCTGTCCCTGACGTTGCTACTGATAGCCCAGCTGGATGCCCAAAAGAATGTAACGGAGCGCAAGGAGAATAGTAAGCTAGCTAACCAACTGTAATATAACAATCCACAATTCATATCAAACTTTGGAAACAATCTTCAGAGCATATACACTACGGGAATTGCAATACGGCTGACTACGGCCCTGGACGTTGTGTCTACGTCAACGATTGTGATTTCTACGATGTGAATTTGCTGAGGACCACTGGCAAACGTCTTTGCTACTCACAGCAGAGACCAGGATTGGTGAGTGGCAGTCAAAGGAGTGTGGACTGAATGACAGCCAGGAAAAGAAACAAAAACGAGATGTGTGATATATATATACGTATATTCTTTTTTCTTTATTTGCAACTGTCGTTTATCACATCGAGCGATAATTTAGGTTCGAACTCTATATCTGATGACTGACATTGCATGGTCTACAAAGGCTACTTACTTTATATATTATATATGACATATATAATGTGGCTTTGTCTATTTGTCAGTTTTATTCCCATTGAAAGTGAGAATTTTGGGTTTAGTTTTGTAAGATATTCCCAATATCAAACTAGTTATTTATAGAAGAACTGCCAGCAACAATAAATATTATATATATATATATATATATCTAGACGAATGCTTCAAGTCTGTAAGACTAGCTTGATAAAATGGACTACTTAACAAAGCTTTATCGACTATCTCGATGATAGTGATTAGATATAAATGAATATGACCAAAGGATATTTCATCTAAAATGCTTTCACTAGCTGTTATAATACTCTATCTAAAATCGATGTATAAAATAGTTCCGATATTTCTAAGTGAACTTCAATTAAACTGATTTATATTGATTAAAAGTCGAAATTGCATATTGAATGAGAAAAACGAAATGCAGAATTTTGTGACTTTCACTTAAAAGATATGCTCAAATTTCGATGATGTTTTCAATCTACCGATAATGTTTTAATCTTGATATGCGAGTTTTATATTAGAACCTTCATGTTAAAGTCTTTCTTATATATTCTGAGATCGTCGCGTTCATAAATTCGGATAGACAGACAGACGGACGGGTGGACGGGTGGACGGGTGGTCGGACGGACGGGTCGACGGACGGACATTAGATGTATGTCGATATGGACGGACGGACATATGGATACATAGGACATAGGGCTAAATCGACTCAGCTTGTTGTTCTTAAGAATAAATATATATACTTTATGGGGTCGTCACGCCTCCTTCTGTCTGTTGCATACTTATGACAACTGATCTCCCATTTCCAATTGGTTAAATAAAAGTAGTTGTGGGATATATTCCACCTTATGGAAGATATGACTAGATATAATACTATCGAAGACAATGTAATCTATCCATTGCAGATATGTTGTCCTCGTGAAGAAAATATCTTGCCTGCGTTGTCGGCTCGCTCAGACAAGGACACGACAAACTCGTCGTCCTCAGCACTCATACCCACTCAAGGATCAGAGCAGCAAGGAGCGACAATTCCAGCTGCACCCGCTACCGCCGATGAACTGCCCAAGCATCCCCATTGTGGAACATCCTTTGCATTCAAGGTATACGGAGGCAATGTAACGGGGCTTTTAGAGTTTCCCTGGACCACTCTATTGGAATATACGGTTGTTGCCAGTGGACAGAAGCAGCACAACTGCGGCGCCTCGTTTATCGCACAGCGATGGCTGCTCACGGCTGCCCATTGCGTACACAAAGAGTTCGTGGGCTCCAATCGAAGACTGACCGGCGCCCGGCTGGGCGATTGGAACCAGACCAGCGACCCGGACTGCATCATCGCCTGGAACGGCAAGCGGGAATGCGCGCCGCCCCACATTCAAGTTAGCATCGATCGCCAGCTGATGCATCCGCAGTTTGATCTGGGCAATCTGACCCATGATATCGCACTGCTGCGGCTCGCACAGCCCGTTGACTGGCGCCAGCTGCCGCATGTGGAGCCCGTCTGCCTGCCGCCGACGCGTGGCTCCCGCGCCAATCAGCTGGTGGGCAGCGCCGTGGACGTCTCCGGCTGGGGCCTGACCGAGTTCAGCAACCAGCCGAGCGACGTCAAGCGCAAGGCCGTGCTCTACGTGCAGCCGCAGGAGCAGTGCCGAGCGTCCTTAAGCGAACAAGGCTACACGCTTACGAGCGGCCAGCTCTGTGCCTCGGGCGGCGTCAACGTGGACTCCTGCTCCGGCGACTCGGGCGGCCCGCTTACCGTTGAAGCCTACACGCCCCAGCGGGATCGCTTCGTCTACCAGGCCGGCATTGTTTCGTACGGCAAAAAGCGTTGCGCAGAGACGGATTTTCCGGGCATTTACACCAGAGTCAGCAGCTACATAGACTGGATAGAGCAGACCATAGAAAACAACAATGACTTGCCAAAAAAGAGCTAGGCTGATGGATCAGATCAGTTGATAACATCAAAATGAATAACCTTAAATAGCTAAGCCTAAAGTTTTTATAGTGAAAAAATAAGGATAGAGAAGGTATACTTGAGATAAAGCATAAGTCTTTTTAAAATCTTGATGCGAAAATCGATTATTATAATAGAGATATCAGAGCTGATCAAATATAACGGAAAGTTGAATGTCTTTCATGCTGAAAGAGTATTTCAGAATCGGTTTCACCCTATTACAATATGATTACTGTTTTTATTTTTTTAGCTGCACCTACAGCCTCGAGATATAAATCATATCATATCATCTTTCAAATGTCGTTTCTAATATTTGAAAAGTTGTTATTTGCTGAAACAAAAGAAAATTCAAATTCCGATTAAATTAAGTTGGACACTACTCTTAACCTGTAAATGTGTCAATAAATGTAATGATATTTTAGAATAAAACTAATATGTTTAAGATCCCAATATTTTGAATTGCAAGACTTATAGGCAAGCCCATTGAACCAAACTATTGTATACTCTGCAGTTTTTGCACTTGATGGACATATATCCCTATCCTACATATACTCTATATACTATATTCCGATCTTTTTCATATTGAAGTATGACGTATAAATATTATGAACAAACTCATTAAACCCTTTTTATAACCGTTTCCAATGACTTCAGATTAAATTATGTCACCAACACGAAAAAAATAGTAATAATAAAGAAAAAATGCTCACAGAGGTGGACATATTTCGATTTTTGCGCATTGCTGTTTGTCACGATTGATAGATCTAGAGATTACGTAAAACACACACGACAGAGTGTAATTAACAGGAGTGTGACGTCATAAATTCGCTTAACGGTTTGTTCAAATATTCAGAACAGGCTATCCCCTACATTTATGCATAAATATTGATTTTTTCCGCTTTCCACGTACATAAAATATTTACGAATCGATCTTATCAGCAGTTTTCATTCCGAAATTGAATAGTTTTCCATTAGAAGCTTTGTGAGAAATTGAGTTTTCCTCTTTGCAAAACACCTCAAATGTCGAAGCACTCTTTAGATTGGGGTCATTGCGTAGATAACGCTGCAAGTCAAATACCATAAATAAGATAAAAGCATTTTTTTCATATATTAACATTTGTAAATGAGTTAAATGCCATTTTCCATACAGTTGTTGGGTTTTTTTTTTCGAAGATTATTTTTAAGTTGATCGAAAAATCAAGATTTTCTTCATATTGTCTATAATATAATATCTTTAATACTTCCATATTTCAATTGATTCGATGAGATTGAAAGAAAATTTTAATATGAGTTCAGAAGCTTTAGCACAAGTCGAACTTTTTGGGAATATAAAGGAAACTATAATAATAAGCTAATATATATTTAAATATATATATATCATAATACGATCAGGCAAATATGAAATATGGCAGTAGTTCCAGGCACCTCCATCGACTTGGCCATCTTTTGCTTGGCTTAAAACTGGAAGGTTAATGTATTAGAAACGAATGGAAAATTTTGATGACATCAGTGTGCTGTTAATTCCCAGGGTAATACCTTGGAGCCACACATTCGATAGGTTCATGTCATTTAAGCACTGATAACCACAAGCTCATAAAATACATATTTTAATTTTTATAACCCATTGAGCATGGCTAAAAACAGGGTATACTGCTTCCATGCATATCATGTAACAGACAGAAGAAGGTACGAAATATATATTTGACATATAGTTGAGCAGAAACGAACTAGTAAAGTTCTTCTATTTAGATCTAGAGACTTGCAGCTAATTGTATTGCCTAAGCAGTTCAAGATTAAGGTCGATAACTCACTTGGATTCCACGAGTTCAAGAAGTACTTCAAATTGGCTTTTTCAGCATATCTCGGAATTTATAAAATCGATTTATAATCGATTATAATAGGTTCTAGCATCCCGTATCCCATACACAGATACAGAATCTTTTAGTTTTGATAACCGGAAATATCACTTAGTACAGGGTATTTCTATAGTCTGCAGTTGTTCATGTTTGCACTTTGGATATAAGTATATTTTATTCGCCTACATGTAGATACATGCATTAACTTAACTTTTACATTGCTTACAACTGTTAACACTACGGCGTATTCTATATGTGTGTGTGAACATTACAATAATCAATAAATACTACAGTATAATTATAATAAATTAGCAAAAAAAAACCCGCTTCTCGACAAGAAGACAGTGAGTGAGTGAGTGAGTGATCTTCCCACGTTGCTGAGGCTCACTTGTTGCGCGCAAAGATGACGGCGCGTCGACAGCGATCGCGATGGTCGCGCATTTTGCCCACCGGACAGGGGCGCTTGACCCGGTGCGAGATGAGCAGCTGCCCGGTGAGCGTCTTGCTGTGCGGACTGTAGAAGATTAGGCGACGCGCCTCTGTCGTTTGGCTGCAGTGGGCGAGCAGCAGAACGAGAGCGCATCCCACGGCTAGAAGCAGGCGTTGCAGTTGCATGTTGACCGACGCGAGAGGCAGACTGGAGACTAGAGATGGAAGGCAAAACTTGACAATGTCCACTTGGTTACTGTCGTTGTCTGTTTCTTCGGACTGTTGCGGGCTGGCGAGTGTGGGATTCTCTCGACGCTGGACTTGTTATGACTGTGTGGGATCGGCGATGTTGTCGCCGTAGTCGTAGTCGCTGTCGATATTTTCAATATTTAATGCGGCGCTGTCCGATTAGATAAGGCATTCCATTCGATCCGGCCAGAGATAAGATAAGCGATAAGAGAAGCCTAGTCTTCAAAATCGCATTTGTTGCCCCTGGACTATTGCTGGCATCGGCCAGTCGCTCCTATTTTTGTATCTTAGTAATGTACGTTGCGACTGCCTCGGAAGAACCTCTGTGACGAAAGCGTGCGGGTATTCACTCGGCGAATTCCACGACAATGCGTTGCGGTTGCGTCCGCCAATCGTTGACGTCATTTTGTCGGTATCAGCCTATTTCCGGCGGGCTTTCTGCTGAATACTTTTCCATTTGAGGCGTTCGCCCGAAAATATACTGCAAAACTGACAACTCGAAAGCTTCGCTCTCTCGTTTTTGCCATGTGTAGCAAGAAAGCGAGTTCACGAAAAATGTTTATCATACTCAAGGCAGTTCATAAAGCAAATCACAAACTGAAAATGTTTTTTTAGACTCTGTTCATAAAGGGAACAAGTAAGAACGTTGCAGTCGGGCGCCACCGACTGCGTCAGACTCTGTTCCTGTTAAAGGTGTGTAGGCTCAATAAATATGTAGTCTGTCCGTCTGTCCGTATGTTTGAACGCAAGATTATCGAGATTCCGTTTTTGGGCATGTCTTTTACATCAATTTAGCTACAGTCATCAAATTTTAAATAAAGATTTTTTAAAATAAAATACAATTTTGGTTTTGGATACCGGCTCCACATTTCACAAAATCAATTTAATATAAGTTCAGTTGCAAATAAAGCCACATTTACTATTTTATACCCTGAACCCATTGAAAATGGGAAATCAGGGTATAATGGTTTTGCAAAAAGTATGTAACGGCTTTGAATGCAATTTTCTGCTTTGAGTGCTATTAATTTATTGAAAATACGGTTTTCACTAAAAAATTTAAAAAAATTAAATTGTGTCTTTGATAATTTTGTTTTTAAATAATTTTTTTTTGTGAAATGTGGAGCTGGTATCCAAAATATGAAAAAATAGAAAATGTATTTTAATTACAAAAAGCTAAAAACAAAATTTGGTAGCTGTAGCTAAAAATATGTAAAAGATATGGTCAAAAAACTGAATCTTGATAACGTTTTAAATCGATATCATATAAACGGAAAAATTTATCGAATATCTAAAACGAACTCGATATTTTTGCTGTATACACAGACCATCATGCAAAATTTGAAGTCTCTAGCTCTTATAGGTTCTGAGATCGACGCGTTCATACATACGGACAGACGGACAGGGCCAAATCGACTCAGCTCGTCGCCCTGATCAAGAATATATATACTTTATGGGGTCTGCGACGCCTCCTTCTGCCTGTTACATACTTTTTGCAAAACCATTATACCCTGATTTCCCATTTTCAATGGGTACCGGGTATAAAAAACATTCTATTAAATGATAATATCACGCGGCAGCGATGGGAATCGAACCTGGGTCACGCGCTTCGCATGCCACCGACTCTACCCACTACACCACGGCGTCTCTTTCACGACTATGCGCGAAATTGAGTTTGGTGGTGTGTTGATTTGGTTAAACAGACTTGCTTTGTGGTAGCAAAGACCCTGCTTCAATCCCCAGTTAAGTCAACTAGAATTTGTTTTACGGAGGCTTACATTATGATTATTATTTTTATTTTTTTTTTCGTAAATTTAAATTTCATGAACAGTAACCCACATGTCAAATTTGAATGCTCTACGTCTAAGACTGTAGGAGATACAGTTTTACCCTATTTGCCACGCCCCAAATGGGCGTAGCTATATATAACATATATTTTTGGGTAGAGGTAGGACACTAGTATATATATTCCAAGTCCCAACTCTTTGACGGCAATATTGCCGAAATTATCACGGTTTTAGTAAAAGATATAGTAATTCCCGATTTGCCACGCCCCCAGTAGACGTGGACACATAACTTTTGATAAACCTTAAAAGGATGTCAACAGTATCCCACATGCGAAATTTGGACGCTCTAGCTCCAAAACTGTAGGAGATACAGTTTTATCCGATTTGCCACGCCCTCAATGGGCGTAAATATCTATAATATATATTTTTGATTCCGGGAGATCTACTTGCACATGTATTCCAAATTTCGAGTCTCTGGCTCTTATAACGCTGAAAATATTATAGGATTTATACAAATCGCTGAATATATATTCCCGATTTATTACGCCCCCAGGGGGCGTGGGTATATAACTTTTTGATATAACTTAAGGGAAGGTCAACAGTAACCCACATGCCAAGCTTGGATGCTCTAGCTTCAAAGCTGTAAAAGATATAGTGTTATCCGAGTTGGCACGCCCACAATGGGCGTAGATATATAAACTATATCTTAAAACGTCCGCGTGGTGTACACGAATATATATTCTAAATTCCATTTCTTAGGCTGCAATATTGACGAAAATAACAGCGTTTTAGTCTTAATATATATAGCATTTCCCTATTTGCCACGCCCCCTGTGGGCGTATCGGAAAAATACTCTAACTTGATCTGACGCGGATACACACGAGTATATATTCCAAATTACAAGTCTCTAGCTTCTATAGTGTCCAAATGCTGCGCGTTCATACAGACAGACGGACAGACGGACTGACGGACAGACGGACAGACAGCAAGACGGACATTGCACAAATCCAATAGACTCTTTTTCCCTTTGGGAACAGAGTTTAATTATCGATTATCCTAAGAACCTTGTATGAGCGCTATATACGACCGACCACCTTTGTGTAAAGTTTCAAGTCTCTAGCTGTTATACGGACAGACGGACGGACAGACGGACAGAGCTAAATCGACTCAGCTTATACCCTGCTTTCCCATTTATATTGGCCCTAATAGGGAAAACATATATTTTAAGACTATTTGTGGAGAAGGAAATATAAAGCCCAAAATAAAAAGATTTTATATTGAGCACAATATGATAATAGCTTGCTCTCATATAAACAGGCAGACAAACTGACGGACGGACAGACAAACGGACAACAAGACAGCCATTGCACACAACTATTAAATTTTCTCTTTCGTTAATGAATATAAAACTTAGTTGTTGCTCGCTGGACTAAATAGAGTTTACTTATTATACTGATCTGGTTCGCCAAAGTAAACTGCGGATGAGATGAAAACACATTTTAAATATATAATAAATTTAACCATTGTTGATAATTCTCTTTATTGGTTTGTTATAATAAATCACTTAATAATATTTATTCCTTAAGTTTTTTAAGTTTTAAAAAAACAAAGATGACTTCAGCTCAGACCTCAAAAGGTTGTTGATTATATGAAAACCAATCGAAACCAGCAGACAATGGCAAAATACCATAGCTTAAAGGTACTTCAAAACAAACGTTTTTTTCCCGACAGACTATTTCTATGTAAGCGATTGCATCGCAGTTTGATACACATTCGCAAATGTGTTATGGAAAAGCGTTCCTCAGAGTTGTATTGAAAAATAAAACAAAATTAACTTTTTTCTTTAAAGGAAATTTAAGACATAATTCAAAATCATGACAACTAAATCCTTAATTTAAGAATTGATTAAATGGTATAAAATTTGTTTGGCAAAAAGTTTCAAACACAAAAACAAGGATATCCACAACGAATTAGCGATCTCTTGGGATGAGATCGCCAGGCTTAAAATGCACAGCCTACCTCGATCGACTGGATAGGCACGTCAACGCCCTCGCTATTACCACCACCCGCCGATTAGGTAGACAGCACCTGTTGCACCTGCCTCTCTGCAGGAACTGAGAACCTGCTTTCTTCCCCTACATATCCAAGCTATTAAAGAAATGATCATTCTACTATGTTAAAGTATTTATAATGTAATTTGCTCATGCCCAATAGGACAGATAGGACAGATTGCTAATAAAAAAACAGAAAATACTAAAAAAAAGTGCTAACTGAGATTATTCAAACAGAAGCAGTAGCTTGAAGAAAACTTCCTGGAAAAGACACCTTTCTCTGGCAGAAAGATTGATTATGGTAACAAAGCGATGGAGATTGGTCTATTGGAGAAGCACATCTTTGTAATTTCTACTTCTCTCTAGATCCATCGCCAAGTACCTCACCTAAAGTCAGGTAAACCGAGAAAAGCTTAAACTTATTATTATTTTTAGAATATATTTCAATTTAGTGTACTTGAATCCGGTATAAAATTTATGGCAATAGCTCATTCTTCTTACTGTTATCTTCCATTCATAAGAATGGTACGAAAAATAACAATTTTTGTATATTTAAATGTTTTCTGTTTTTTATGATTTGTGAACAATTTGTAGTTTAATAATATATGTACAGAAACTTGTAACAACGGAATATTATTATAATTATTACAGACATCCATAAAGTTGTATTAGCAGAAGACAAAAAAAAAAAAGAAAAAAAGGTGTGAAAGTAATGTAATAAATAGTGCACTGAAAGCGAATAAATTAGTTTAATGACGTGTTTGGTTTTTGTAGTTTTTGGTTTCTGAGAGAATTGGAGATTCAGTTGATAGCATTTAGCGACGTCCGGCCGCGACGTCAACAGCTCACGCCATCTGCAAGGTAACATTAAAAACAAATGAAAATGCGTCCAGAGTTAAGTACACTCGAAAGCACATAATGGGCCATAGGCTTTTGTCAGCTTACGGCGCGGCGATCACAAATACACACCTGAACTGTACGATATTAGACGCCGGCAGTTGCCCCGATGGTCTCTCATGTGGCACTTCTGGCAGGGCTTCCCCAGGCCGTGCGTGGCCAGTATCTGGCCCCGGGCAATGCCGGGGGGCGCCAAAAAGATCACACGGCGCGATTCACTCGGCGCGGGGGCACAGAATACAACCAGGAAAAGTAGACACAGTGCATAGAGAAGTAACTGGTGAATGCGATGCAGCATCATGATCACTCTCCCTCTCTCTCTCTCTCTCTCTCTCTGCGTAGATTGGGCTCCGTGCACTTTCGTGGCAATGTGAAATTGTGTAATCGCACCTTGGGGTCTCGAGTCTCTTGGGCTGTCCTACTGGCAACTAACTTATATGCTCAAACGCCGTCATTTAACTGATTATATACGATTTGGGCACTCATTTCTTAAGTAAAACTCTGCCTGCCAGCCGATAAACATATACAGGCTGCCTCCGTGCCGCCGTCATCTGTCTCCCTGCCATTCGGCGGGGCAGCACCCTGTATAAGCGAATCTTATCTGGGCCCCGCTACTATGTCAGCCGCAATCAGGGTAATTGGATGTCTTGCTTTGGTTTGCCTGCCCGCTTTACGTACTTAACAAATATTCAACATGACAATAAAATCAGCGCGCGCGAAACCCATCTTCAGTTTAGATATCGATAGACGAATACGAGAAACACTAGCAAACTTATCACGAAAATTAATTGATATACCTGAAACGTGGCCCGGCGCACATGTTACGCGAGCTCCTAAACACAGAACTTTTTTCATCTTTCAAACGATAAAAATCCTTCAAAAGTATATTATATAAATATATTATTTATAATTGTTTTTTTTTTCTATTTTGGTCGGATCGTATAAACACGATGACTTAAAAATAAGTGAAATATGAAATGACTTGAATAAAAATGAAATAAAAATAGATTGTCTGTAGAGGTGATACCCTGTACATAGCGAGACATAGCCTTAACAATGTAATAATACTTTTGAAACTCAAAATTTCTTCGAAGCTCAATTATTTATGTAGCTGTTCTCTTATGAAACTTTAAGATATTTTTTTCAAAAACTTATAATTTATATTATTATACTAGCTTATATTATAGAAATGCTGAAATTAACCAGAGATAGCTGATTTTTCAACTATAATAGTTAAAGATTTTATGTTTAAACTTAAAATATTGTTATGATTTTTATATAGACAAAATCAAATTATATTATCTGCTTATTTAAGATTTAATAAACATACTTGGAGGTTGAAAAATATGCTTTGAACAAACCCAATTTTTCATTCTTTATCCCATTTATAAGCTTGACTGTGGCTCAGATGATATAAGTAAAAAATTTTTGCTTATTCTTCAGCTATTTGTTTATAGTTAGTAATCCTTGATTATATATAGTTCTATATATATTAATATTAAAGTCTTTTAAAAGAATATTTATGGAATTATTGAAATATTTCGAACTTCTTCAAAAATCCATTCGAAATTAAAAGGGTTCTGCTTACTATTTTTGGTAAATAGCATCGTTTATGCATAACATAAGTCAAGTAACATCTGCCGACTTAAGGATACCCTGAACACAAGACAAGCATCTCAGCTTTGCTGCTAAGTATAGATATAGAACAACTAAAATGTATACAACATATGTTCTAGGTGTTTCTAGTGCTTGTTGGCATCCAACGCAATTCAACAAACTTTACTTAAAGAAATATTTATTAAATTTTGCGAAGAGTTTGAAATTGTCTGGATCTGTATGATTTGTGATCTATAACTTAAATTAAACTGACTTATGTGGTTTCTAGCTAGGCATTATATGGGATAAATAAAACGGCATATATGTCATATCAAATTTATAAGCAGACATGTTCATCGAGTATTACAAAGCTCCCTGTGAAAGCGTTCTTATTCCTTGGCCCTACACAATTTTTGGCAATTGCCAGGCCAATTATGAATTGAAACTGGAACATTCTTGTAATTTCATCAACAGTTGAAAAGTAGTTTATAAAATATGAAAATCATTTGACGAGACTGACCCAATCAAAGCCAAGGAAATTAATCGCGCAAATGTAATATTAATTCCCATAAGCATAATAATTAATTACTTTTTTGATTCTCCGAATATTTTCAAATAAATTAATATTTATATTATTTATTTCTTTTTTCAGCAAAATGGCAAATGGCAAAAGTTTTGTCGCAAAACTTTAAAAATGAAGCTCTTTGATTTTATGCATGAAGATTGAAGGCTAATAGTGTTGTGGGAAAACTTTTAATAGATGATATATTTGTATAAAAGATGATATCAAATAATCTGAAACTTCATATTTAAAGTATGTTTGTATATATTTGCACAGAGATTATAAACTTAGTTTTTAAATTCAAATTGATATGTAATTTATAGTAAGTTGTAAACAGAATATTTTATTTATGGGATGCTCTATTTCAATAAAACTTAAATTTAGCCGGAATATGCTAAGAAACGTAAAACTTGATGTAAGCTGCAAAGATTTCGTAGATTTATGTAGAAATTATTAATTCAACAGCTTGGTAGAGGGTATCTCTTAGTTGGACAGTTTCAGCTAGAGCAGATTAACTTGTTGCAATTTTTGATCGTTTGACAAGCATATAGAAGTATTTCCAATACAAATTGCCAATTCTGATCGAATTGAGATATATATGAAGGGGATCACCATTGGCAAACATTACTATTTATTAGACTCTGTACTACAACGAAAGCCGCTAACAGCATGAGTCGATTTGCCATAACCAATGTAATCAGCCGCAGTCGTTGTCTCATGGCTTTCCCAGAAAGCCCCTGGCTACGTCACATAGCAGCTGGTGTGACAACATGTTCCAAAATTTCCAAAAAATGTGACCAAGGCAATGGCAAGCAAATGCTTCTTTATCGATTTGAAAATAAACGGTTGACTCAGCGTTGCACGGCTGCTCCCATTATCTTAGAAAAAAGAGTGTGTGTGTATCTTGTTGGCGTGTATTTTGTATCTATCACCGTATCTGCATTGGTATCTATGGAGTATCTGCCGTTGCCATACGCTGTTCCTGAAATTTCTCACAATTTCATCATGACAAATATCGCTTTGGTGTAGTCTTGTGACGTCGTTTTTCTTTTTAAATATTGTACACAATTTGAAATGTTAATGAGTTCTGGATAAGCGATAAGGGTAACGAGCCTCGGTCCAAAGGTCGCTACACAATCTGCAAAAGCCATTCGAGTCAATTCATAAAATTCACAACTAATGCCAACCACTGTGTCACTTACCCGCCGACACCGATTGTGATGATCATGCATGAAGCCACGCCTACAATTGACTCGTTGCGTATCGAAGAGCATGCCCTTGCCCACGGCATCCGCTGTTTGATTCCTTTCCGCCTCCCTGCTCTGATTGCTGCTCAGCGCATTATAGTAAATGACGCGTGCTGCACTGCTCTGGACGAGGGATAGCATCAGCACGCCCCACAGCCCGCACAGCAGCAGCAGACTCCACATGAGGCCCGAGCGCAGCAGCATCTTCTCCGTCTTAAGCTAACACGTCGCTGTCTGACCACCGTTTAGCACGCACCCAGAATCAAGATTCGATATGGACGTTGTTGCTGACACGCTCAATCTGTGTGCCCGCGTCTCTGTCCCGTGCGCCGTTGCCAGTTCCCTTCGAAGAGTTCGTTGAGTCGCTTATCAGTCTGTTTACAGTTAAGAGCACTTTTCATACACTGTTCAAATGCCTCAGCATCGGGCTATATTGGCTTGTCTCTCTGACCGTCTATCCAATTAAAGCCGAGTCCTTAATGCTCGTTATCAGAAATATTGGTACATACTAGTTGTCAGGTTAAGCATGCATGTCATATCTGCTCTAAAGATCGAGTCAACGCCATATTTTTGTCTTATTTACATGCATTTTTTTCTTATTTACAGATTAGTGTTACATTTTAGGCAATTTTAATCAAATCAGACAAGTTTAGGGAGATTAAGAGTGTATAGGATGTAAGGTAGCACAAGTAAGGTTTTTAGGAATATTTGATAGAAATTTAAGTCAAGATCCGGTTCAATAGGTCTTGAATGACATTCGAGGATGTAGGGAATAGAGTAACGTGCAGTCGTTTGCATCCTATAGCCACGCGTTTGTCTTTTGCCTATTTTGATTAGAAATCCAGCGTCAGCTTTGACACTGCGTAATTAAATATTTCCAAAGATTGCATACTTTTAGGCAGATCATGCTATACCTTTGTTATAGCTCCAATAAGTATTAGCAGCATCTGATCTCAGCGTGATGAGAGGGCTAACAAGGCAATATGCTGCGGATCTACCTAATAGCATTTAGTCTACTTTCTTGATTATAATTTTATTAAATTAAAAAGCTTTTTTAATACAGAAAGATATATAAAAAACAAGTAAGAACGCTCTATTCAGGACTGCCCGACTATGCGATTCCCTGAACCAAGTCTCAGGTGATGTTTAACATACACACACGCAAACACAAGCAAACGCGCCGATTACTGCGCAGTCGATTTAGCAACTGCGCTTGGGCTGCATTCTAGGCGCCATTATGAGAACACCTTTGCTTCCAGAATTAATTTTTTAATGCAATTGTAATGATATAATATTGACAAATGTGTGTTTATACAACATCTCAAGATTCTACTATTTAAAATACGTTTTTTTCAGTCTTGGGGCTAATGGGGGGCCGCATCCAAATTTTTAAATATTTGTAATCTGTATTTTCAGCACAGAAACCTACATAGTTAATTTGGCATTTTTATCTTATATGGTCTGTAAGTTATGGTTTAAAAAGAAAATCAAAATATCGATATATATCGATAATATGGTCTGTAAGATATGGTTTAAAAAGAAAATCAAAATATCGATATATATCGATAATAACCAAATGTGACGAGTTATCGAAAAAAAAAAAATTTTACTGCGTATGGTATATATATATATATATATATATATATATATATATA
This sequence comes from Drosophila gaucha, assembly GCA_035045545.1. Classification (NCBI taxonomy): domain Eukaryota; kingdom Metazoa; phylum Arthropoda; class Insecta; order Diptera; family Drosophilidae; genus Drosophila; species Drosophila gaucha. The sequence goes on along the minus strand of JAWNOY010000200.1, from coordinate 434,266 downwards.
TATTGAAAATGTCAATTTTTTGTAGCTTATGAGATCGCTGTGATCACAGACGAACAGAAGGACGTACAGAGGGACATGGCTAGATCGACTCAGATTGTAGCCCCGATCAAGAATAAATATACTTTGTGGGCTCTGCCACGCCTCCATGTGCCTGGTACATACTTTTAACGAAAATAATTTACCCTGATTTCCCATTTCAATGTGTTCAGGGTATAAAAATTTAAACTCTAACAAAGGTTCAGGGGATCTCGTAGTCGGGCAGTCCCGACTAGAGTATTTCTACTTGTTTTAACTGCTGATCTTTTAGCAAATTGTAATAATATTAATGCTTGCATATAAATTGTGATATCTGTGTGACTTGCTAAAGTGTTTGGTAGTGGGGGGTGGTGAGTCCAGCGGGTGATATATTTTTAGACAGCGGGTGTCTGCTGTTGTCTAGCAGATTGATGTCAAGGGAGTTAATGTGTCCGTCCAGACGTTCCAGGTGGGATTTGGTCAGCCTGGTAATCTCTTGATAAGCCCAAGCGACTCCGAGCTCCTTCTGAATTCCCACATTTAAGTTTAGTATATGTGCATTAGATATATGATTCTAAGCGCTCTGTTTTGGAACTTCTGTATAGTGTAGCAGTTGGTTCCGCTGATGCCGGCAGTTCCCCTGGGCTGAATTCCATAGGTTTCTTAATTTTAGCCTTGTATATGTAAGGAGCTCGTTGCGCAACCTCAGGGAAGACTTTTTGCCAATAAGTCAGAGATGCTTTTTCAGTCTAGCAATATGCAAGAGTGCCTCAATTCCAAACATACTTCGGAGAGTGACCTCACTTATCATTGAAGAAGCCGTAGATTCATTCTCTTCACGATCAAAAGTGCTTATGCTGTTGCTAAAAGCTGAAGAAGTTGAAGTTTAAGTTACATGAACAGGCTAAGATAAACAGAGTATAATTAGTTTGTGTAGATGAACGATACAGATAAAAGATAATGGAACAGTCCATAGTTCATTCGATTTGTTATATATATCTATGCATTTTTCTTGATGTTATTATACATCGACATGCCGTATACATAATATTATGTTTATTCTCAGATTTGCATCGTTGCTTCAGGTTTTCTTTATTATGATCATTTACATAGAGTTGCCGCTAGAGGCCAAAACAAGAACAAATACGCACAGCTGAGATATGTTCGGATGTGAACATATATTTATATCTCGTTTGATGGCGTCATCGCTGCGTCGCACAAGGCTCCGCTCGAAATATACAGTTGCCTGGATCCACTGTGATAAGCTCTAAGAGAGAGAGAGAGAGAGAGAGAGAGAGAGAGAGAGTGGAACAAGAGAAACAATTAAAAATAGTTGAAGGCGCGTAATGCATTCCGTGCTCACCTGGAGCGGCCAAATCTTTGCCGCAAGCGCGTTTGTCACGCCTGCATCGCGAATGCCTCGTTAACTGTTGTGTGCCCTGGACCTGGGCATCCTCGTCGGAGGTTAACAGCGGCGCCTGCCGGCAGCGCAGCTGCGACTGATGACGCTTGTGCGATGTGACCTGCACGTCGCTGTCCGCGGGCCCTTTGCCCCGCTGGGTCAGCACGTTCTCGCTGGAGGAGTTTCGCTGCCGACGGCGGCGCTGCCGCACGCGACTGAAGCTGTCGTCCTGGATGACGAGAGTGCCCGCCTTGCTGCTGCACAGATAGTAGCGTGGCCTGTGCTCCAGTATCTGCTCCTGAGCATACTCCGGCGAGGAGTGGCGGCCGCGCGTCATGCTAAACCGCTCCAGTATCGAGTGCTGGCCCGAGCTGTGCGAGCGTCGATAGCGACGCTTCTCGCGCGGACCGGACGACGATGAGTTCGCTGTCGTCGTCAGCGTCGACGTCGACGGCGGCGTGGGATACGCGGACTCCTGCGCCCGCGGCTCCTCCAGCCGAACGCCGCGCAGCGAACTGGAGCGCCGCGAGCTATCCACCTCGTGCGGCTGCCAATCGGGCAGCTCGTGTGTGCTGAAGTCAATGCAGCTCCCAGCCAGCGGTTGTCTAGTCGGCGAGTGTACAGGTGTGTGTGTGTCGCTGGCCGACGCCTCGCCAATGCAGAGTCCATTGAACTTGCCCGCAAGTCGCGCCTGCTGCAGGCTCCGATTGAGATTGCCCGAAGTCTGCCTACGTCTGCAATCCTGGGCGCTGCTCGGCCGATACGTGCGCTCGCTGTAGCCGTCCGCATCCAAGAGCAGGGCGCCCGAGTGATCGTAAAGCAGTATTCTGGGCAGTGCTATGTTGCTACAGCTGCGCGAAGTGCTCAGCTCCCAGTTCCAGTGGCTGGGCTTACGCAGTTGCAGGCGCAAAAGATTGGTCAGAGGATCATAATGATCCTGCTCCGGCGCTGGCTCCGGCTCTGGCTCTGGCTCAGGCTCCTCATAGTCGGATGTGGAATCTGAATGCTGCTGCTGCTGCTTTGACATTGCTCTTGGCTGAAGCAGCGCTGGCAGCTGCTGCACATGCGATGCCTTTGTTGATGCTTCCACCTGTTGGCTGTCCGTTGTATGATGAGCCAGCCGCGTTCCTGGTCGCCCTGCGTCCTGGCGAGCTGCCAATTTATTGTTTATCTCAGCTATGCTGGCAATTATACTATATGTATATTATGTGTATTTCTCTCTCTCTCTGACTATTTGTGTGTTTGTGTAAATTCTATATGTATGCAATGAAAGGCGTTTTTTTTCCTCCTACCCACGCGTCGCGTTCTTGGGTGCTTTCATCTTTGTGCTCTTAGCGTTGAATTATATGTATTTTTAGTAGGCATTCACTGCCGCTACCTGCTGCCGCTTTCTTTCCCGTGACATTTGGCTGTGCCACTTTCAACAATAACAACACACACACAACACAACACACAACAACAAAAGTTTGTATGCACCTTCAAACACAATTTCAACCAATTTGTGTAAAAAAAGTTGAAAAAAAATATTTTTAGCACTGAGAGCGATAATTTCCTGTCTCGCTCTAACGCACGGTCACAGCCAACGCTTTGCTCTCTCACAGCCAATGGATTCTCTTAGTGCTGCCCCGCTCTCAATGTTGCCCTCTCTCTCGATTCTATGCGATCAGCTGCTCGGGGCTCGTTCATTAGGCGCGTCTGCCACCCAGCGAAAGCAGCCACCAACTGCTCGGAAATGGGGCCCAAACAACTGTCCGGAGCATCGATGCTCTATCCGCCAAATTCGGCGAAGTGGGTGGAGAAGAAGCCGGGGGCATATTAATTTAATGCCGCAGCGACTTTGCGTCTTTCATGCTCTCACACAATGCCAACTTGCTGCGGCAGCTGTTTGCTACAAAAAAGAAAAGCTTTTCATACCCTACGCGAAATGTGAATGAGGTTGTATTGATTTATGTAGACGCCTTGCTGTCAGTCTATGATATTATGAAGGTAATATATGTATATAACATATATACTATACTATATACGATCATCTCTTTTTTTACACGGTAGATATGTTCCTTAGAATAGCGTGCAATTAAAAATCGTGTAAAGAAAAAACATGCCACATATGGTATATTTGAAGGAAGTCCGTGTAAACAGAGAGTTGGATGTATATATATTGTATATGTACATGTATATCCTGCAATATTTCCACATATAACATCAATACTTAAAGCACATATGTTGATATATATATTATAAATTTTTTTGAAAATCATTTGTTAATGAACAGAGCATCACATAGTCGGCTACGTCGAATTGCAACATTCATGTATCGAATATTTGTTTACTCTGCAAATTAATAAAGAATGTTTGATGACTTTATGCAGCAGTATGTAACAGGTATGTTATATCAGACAGGTTTTTGCTAAGGTATTCGCGAGCAGCAACAGCCTTATCAAACAATCTAATTTTAGAGACTATAGCAGACACTTAAGCTGCAAAGTAACCTATATATGTAGCATTTATGTCTCTGTAAAATATATATACGAAAAAATTTCTTACATATTCTTAAGCCCTGTCAAAAATCTGAACAATCTATAAAATAGTATAGGTAGTTTCGGATTTTTGTGATGCCAGACGCGGTATCTCCTATTCGGCCCCCGACAATACTTACACAATATCTTGTTATTGCTTTATCCCACAAATAAGTTGATCATGTTTTGGATTTAAGCAGAATCATGCAGTTTGCATATCTCTTGTGAAAAAGTCAAAGCTAGCGACTCCAAATATTGAATATATATATATTTTATAATCAACCCACAACTGTTCTACTGCTGCCTCGTCATATGGCAGCAAATATGTCATCGGCTGCCTTGAGGCTATTGTCTAAAGGTCACCAGCTCAGTCGACTGACCAAGCGCATATCCACCTGTGTACAGCACTGTTGACAGACACCTGCGCATTTGACATTGAAATGCATAAATGACATTTAAAGCAAGCAGAACAGATAATAATTGTTCAGGTACTTTGGGTAATGCGTTAAAAATAACATATATTGTAAATGCAACGCGATTTGCCTGTTTTAATTGATAAGAGTAACTTAGTTATGTTTACTATGCCCTTATCAAGCTTACTATGCCTGTCTGTACTTACAAGATGACGATGAAAGCTGTGAGAGCTAGGTACTTGATAATTTAAATTATATAGATATTAATCTAATGTCTTGAACTTTTATTGTTTCTCTGATTTCCTGTTCCTGAATAACAGTGAATCTAGATTTATATTCAAAAATGGTTTGATAGTCAAGGAGAGGAAGTCTTATATATATAATACATATCGGATTGATGCCTTTGGATTCTGACCTATGAATTTTACATTTATTTATTAATAAGTATCGGTAATTTAAAGTGATGATTACTTTGTACTTACCCAAATCACTCTGGTTATTTTTATATCCTGCACCCATTGAAAAGAAAGATTTCAGCTTTGCATGGTTTTGTGACATGTAACAGGTAGAAGGGTGAATTTCAGCCAAAGTATATACATATATTCTTGATCAGGACGACGAGCTGAGTCGATCTAGCCATGTCAGCCTGTTCGCCCGTATGTTTGTTCGTCTGCCCGTCCGTCCGTACGTCTGTCCATCCGCCTGTCCGTACTTCTGTTATCCGTCCCACCGTCCGTCCGTCCGTCTTTCCGTCCGAACGTCTGTCCGCCCGTCAGCCCCTCCGTCTGTCGTCTGTCGTCTGTCCCTCACGTAAACAACAGCAAGAGATTTAAAATTCGAAATATATATATTCTTGTAAACCATACGCAGTACAAGTTTATTATTATTTTTTTTGACAACTCATCCTATTTCTTTATTATCGATAGTAGATACCAAATCTGGTATGTAATGAAAATACAGAATATAAATATTTCAGTTTTTTATACCTCTCATTCATCCCCAATCTGAAAAAAAAACGTATTTCAACATTAAGTAAACTTTGGACTTACTTGTTGCGTGCATAGAAATTCTAGATTCAATTATCTATGTAAACATTCAAGCATGCAGAGCCCATAATATTGGACAGCCCAAAAGTATGCATTGCCTTCAGTATTTCACTGGCAGCTAAGCTAGGTCAATAGGTTATCGGACTGCGATTTCATAACATCAAGCGGGCAAGCGGGCAGCTTAGTCGGCGAGCTGGAAGCTTTGAGTCAGTGTTTCATAGACGGCAGCAATGGAAAAACTAGCAAATATTTTTGGTCTAATGCTGTTGATGCTGCTCTGCGGCTGCGGCATGTTCCTAGAGTCGGCGGCATACCCGGCCGACAGACCCCTTAATCCTGTTCACTACAAGCGCTACACTCGCCGTCGTCCGTTGTCGAAGCATCCCGAGCTGGAGATATATGAGGTGCGCGAGGTTTATGTCGTGCGTCGCCCGACGCCGCCGACCAAGCAGATCAGACGGCTAAGTGACAATAATTTGGACGCGCGCATAAAATGTGACTTTGAGCCCACTTTGCCTGAGTGTGAGTGGCGCAGACTGGGAACTAGGTCATTTTATTTTTTCATTTACTTTTTATCGCAGGTCTCAAATTTAGCACTAATCCCAACATTGGTAGGCCGAACGATAAGGTAACAACATCAACAACAACTACCACAACAACAGCTGCGACAACCACTGTTGGCACCACCAGCACCAGCACTGTTGCCCCCACTAGTACCGACCTGCCCTTCTTGCCGGAGTTGCCCATACAGCCGGAGAGCTCGTCTGAGGCAACAACTGTGGCCGAAGAGGAAAAGGATTATGGTCAGACAAATTACACCTTAGACTTGGAGGGGGACGACGAGGAAGACAACGAGGATGTTGCTGGCGACGCAGATGCAGATGCTGATGCTGACATCGATGCAGATGCAGCCGACTACTTTAATCCCAGCGGCAGCATCGGCGGCAACGACACATCCAAATAAAATATTCCCAGTCGCTTCTATGTTTCTACCTTTTTTATGCTCATTAGCTGCAATACAAATACTCAATGATAAGCTGAGAGTCAAGTTTAATGTTTTTATATGTCGAAATGTGCCAGATTTGTAAGCGAACCCGATTCTCAAATACAAATCTATGTACATATATGAAAGAGGAGGAGTCTGGCAACTCGACTGGTTGAGTTGATGTAGTCAAGTTCCTCTGTCCGTCCTTTCGCCAGAGAGGTCTGAAACCAAAGAAAAACTTGATAATATAAATATCTTCTTTGTGAAAGTACAAACTTTTGATTTTATATCGATTTCATATCTAAAATTCTTAGTTTTCTCGGAGATTATCGGTGATATAAATGATAATGACGACTTCGCAAACTTTATTATTATACTTTTTGTTATCGTCTCACTTTTCCCAAAAAAAAAAGATTTCACGATGCGAAAAGCGTTTATGACTGATAAGAAAAAAACTAAGTTATTTTAAATTGAAAAGAAAACAATTTTATTGCTGATTTCATGAGAGATGAGTGATGATATGAGCAATGAAAAATACAAACTAAAAATTCGAAATACATATTTGAAACTTATGTGTATCAAGGCAAGTGCTTTATCAGTCTTCCGTCATTGAAACTAGAAGCGAAATAATATAAATACTTCTCTATTCAACATAAATAACTAGTTCTGATGGGCACTGGACAATTTTGAAAAATGGCAAAAATAAAAATATAGTTTAAGAACACACGAGCTCCATTTTTAAAGAGAAAAACGTTCTAATTCAAACTCCCAGCTCGGTCAGGACTAAATATAGAAAATGTTTCTATTTATATCAGTCTTTCATGCTGATTTAATGATGTTGCAAAAAATTATATTTAACCTGCCTTGGCATCATTCCACAACGGAAAAATTAAATTATTATCAGAGAGACTTGTTCTCCTTTACTTGAACTTCGTAAATATATGTAGAAATTCAACATATTGCATAAATAACTATTAAATTGTAGTCAATCGATAAGTTGTTGTTACTTCATTATATTATATTTTATATATTCCTACTTACAGTTGAAATTGCTGATGCTTTTACTCCTTATATGATTGCTAACATAGCATTTGCTTGCATATATTAAAATTACTTGGAAATAAACAATTGACTTGAATTGAACTGAATTGTATACAAATATAACGTTCTTTAGCTTGAGAACAGATATATAAATATATATTTTATGTATAAAGCATTTTATCTAACTTGTATACTTACATGTATTTCCATTTTTCATTTGAATATTTTAACGATATGCCATTACTGTTTATAACTGTCTTCCAGGCATTAGATGAGCCCGATTGAATTACTTTCTTGAGCTATACGCTAAACCTATTGAAAATGGTTCAAGTTTCCATAGAAATATGTAAAAGACAGAAGAAGGCGTGACAGAGCCCATAAAGTATATATAATCTGTATATAATCTGTATATATCTGTATATAATCCATGTCCATCTGTCTGCCAGTCTGATCTTATAAACTACAGAAGATAGAAAATGGAAATTGACTTCAAACTAGAAGGATGGGCTAGCATCGGCATAGAGGACTTAGATAGACTTTTCTCTGGTTTGCCGAGATGAGATCAAGTTTGACATATTTGCTAATTTTGGGGGCTTGTCAGGTAAAATTGTACAAAGTGCAGTTTTTACCGATTTGCCAAGCTCCTAATAGGTTTCACTATATATACTATATCCTTTTTATACCCTGAACCCATTGAAAATGGGAAATCAGGGTATAATGGTTTTGCAAAAAGTATGTAACAGGCAGAAGGAGGCGTGGCAGACCCCATAAAGTATATATATTCTTGTCCGTCTGTCCGTCTGTCCGTATGTATGAACGCGTCGATCTCAGAACATATAAGAGCTAGAGACTTCAAATTTTGCATGATGGTCTGTGTATATAGCGCGCATATCGAGTTTGTTTTAGATATTCGATAAATTTTTTCGTTTCAATGATATCGATTTAAAACGTTATCAAGATTCAGTTTTTTGACCATATCTTTTACATATTTTTAGCTACAGGTACCAAATTTTGTTTTTAGCTTTTTGTAAATAAAATACATTTTCTATTTTTTCATATTTTGGATACCGGCTCCACATTTCACAAAAAAAATTTATTAAAAAAAAAGAAATTATTAAATCCACAATTAAATCTTTTCAAATTTTTTAGTGAAAACCGTATTTTCAATAAATTAATAGCATTCAATGCAGAAAATTACATTCATATCCGTTAAGTAATACAGAAGTTATTAAAGTTATTAATTGTAAAAGCACGCGGCAGCAGCCTGTACGTGTGCACACATACATTCAAATCAACTACGCAGTAATCGGCGCGCGTGCTTCTGTGTGCATGGTATGTATATGTGTGCATGTTGCCAAATCAGCTTTTTTCCCGTCAAATCGGGCTTTTATGAAAGAGCAATTGCGGAAAAAATTCCAAAACATCGGATAGCGGGAAATATAGCTTTTTAAAAACCGATTTAGCTGTTTTTAATTTGGCTTAATATTTGCATGATTTCTTATAAAATTGAATACAAAATGGTGAAAATTTCAGTAAAAATTTTTGTGGTAAGCAAAAAAAAAAGGTTGTCAAATTAATATGACTGACTAATTTTTGTTAAGAAAAATTTTGCAGAAAAATAGAGGAATTCAATACATTTTCCTACAAATCATACAAAATTTGCTTCGAAAATTAAGCTTTTTTCCCAGCTTTTTTCTCCGAAAACTTCGCTTCATTTTGGGTCTATTTTTCCTTGATCTAGCTTTTTTTGCTCAACAAAAGTTGGCAACACTGATGTGTATACAAATGTGTGCACGTGTATATGTGTGCATGTGTATATGTGTATGTGTATATGTGTGCATGTGTATATGCGTGCCTGTGTGTATGTGTGCATGTGTATATGCGCGCAGAGGTAATATGCGTGCCTGTGTGTATGTGTGCATGTGTATATACGCGCAGATGGTAATATGTATAGATAAAAGATGTAAGCTAGGTTGTTTAAAACATCAGCTCGGACTTGGTTCAGGGGATCTCGTAGTCGGGCAGACCCGACTAGAGCTTTCTTACTTGTTTTCTATATATGTTTTAAGTTTTAAGTCTCTGCCAGCAACCAAAATATAAGAAGATTTATGCTAAGCACTATATAGACTTGGTCGATTTGCCAGGCCTCTAGTGGGCGTGGATATATAACATTTGGATGGATCTCAGGAGAGGTAAACAGTAGCTTACTTCCCAAATTTGAATGAGCTAGCTCTTAAGCTGTAGGATATAGTTTTACCCTATTTGCTATGCCCAATAAGGGCGTAGTTACATACATATATATACTATTTTTTTTTTGTGTGGCGTGAAATACCCGAGTATATATTCCAAATTATAAGTCCTCGACTTCAATAGCGGCGAACTTTTTAATACTTAAACATTTCTTAAAGCCGATCTGTTCTATGGAAGCTATAGGATATAGTAGTCCGATCCGGATGATTCCGAAATTTACAATGCCTGCAGCAGAAAGACGTATCTGTTCCAAATTTCAGCTCTGTAGTTTTAATATTCTAGAAGGAGATTGTGTAAATCCAGACAGAATCAGACAGACAGACGGACGGATGGACATGGCTATAACAACTCAGCTCGTCGCGTTGATCAAGAATATATATACTTCATATAGTCTGAGGTACTTCCTTCTATGCGTTCCAAACTTCCGACCAAAATGAATATACCCTTTTTGCAGGGTATAAATATATTTGCAAATATTCCATTTATTTCGATATCTTATTCCATTTCCCTATTGTCTATAAAAATTTACAGGCATTAAATTTTGTATACATCTTGAAATGAAATGAATACATATATATTTTCGATTTCTTCTCCAACTGTTTTATTTTGAATAGCTTTTTCCTTTGATATATTCAAGAACATCGCAAATCCAGAGCTGAAGTTATTTAAGAACTAATTTCCCATATTGAGGAAAAAGAGCAGATGCTGCATGCTTGTGTCTGTGTGTGTGCACCAGCAGCGTATCTTCTTCTTTGTTTATTTGTTGTAGTTGTAGTTTATCGTTTTAAAAACGTGAGATGAGAGAATTTGAACAAATAAAACAAGTAAGAACGCTCTAGTCGGGTTTACCCGACTACGAGATCCCCTGAACCAAGTCCGATGCGGTGTTTTAAACAATCTAGCTAACATCTTTTATCTGTACATATTACCCACTGCGCGCACACACACACGCCACATATACATACACAAGCACGCGTGCCGATTACTGCGTACATGATTTAGCGGCTGCGCTTGGGCTGCATTCTGGGCAGCAATATGAAAAATTAATTGTTTAATAACTTCGGTTCTAGATCTACTTTCCTAATGAAATTTTCAGGACATAATATTGATTATCTAAAGGTGTATATATTAGAAATCCCAACTCCCTAGTATTTGAAATACGTTTTTTCCACTTATGGGGCTAATGGGGGGAGGTATCCAAAATTTAAAAAGTTTATTATCTGTATTTGCATCACAGCAACCTACATAGTCAATTTGGTGTTATCTGTCTATCTGTTTGGTCTATCTGTTATGGTCTTTAAGTTATAGCTTAAAAACAAAGTCAAAATATCGATTGTTATCGATAATAAGGAAATAGGATGAGTTATCGAAAACAAAAATAAACTTGTACTGCGTATGGTATACAAGAATATATATCTAAAATCTCAAATCTCTAGCTTTTGTGGTTTACGAGATCACTGCGTTCATACGGACGGACAGACGGACAGACGGACATGGCTAGATCGACTCAGCTCGTCGTCCTGATCAAGAATATATATACTTTATGGGGTCTGCCACGCCTCCTTCTGCCTGTTACATACATTGTCACAAAACCATTATACCCTGAATTCCCATTTTCAATGGGTTCAGGGTATAAAAATTTGCACATAGTTTTGCTCATGCTCTAGCTATAAACGAAAACAAAACTGATTCAATTGTCGTCACTTAAATAGATATGTGATGATTATCCCAGCTGGCTACTTCCTATATGTGTGTGTGTGTGTGCGAACATATCCAATATGTAGTGCCATGCTAGATGCTCTACATAGGCTGGTAGCAAAGCCTTATCAGGGCTCACTCACAGACTTGACCATAGACAAAGGTATGTATATTAGGTATTCCCTGGCGTATTTGGATACTCGAGAGACAAGGTCATATAGTAGATGAAGCAAAGCATATTTGAATACTTGAGATCAAGTAGTATAAGCTGGTCATACTCTATGACTATGCTTATTTATTATATATCAGGACTCACTCACAGACTGGACTATAGACAAAGGTATATATATAGACAAATATATATTCGATATGCCTTTTCGTATTTGGATAATTCAGAGACAAGATCATATACTAGCTGAAGCAAAGCATAGGCCTACTCTATGCCTCTGCTTATTTGGAGACTTGAAATGTCACAGCTGGAAATCAACAGGCAAGTGGGAAGCGCTCTTTATTGTCGTTACAGTGTATATTGTTGTTGTTGTTGTTGTTATTGTTGAATCTGTAATTGAATTTGCACTTATGAATTAAGAAAGGCGAACAAGCGAATTAAGAAAGGCGAACAAGCGACTGCGGCTTGGCGTCAGCCTATAAATTGAATTAAGCAGAAAGGCGAAGGCAACAATCAGACAAACAAATGGCGACAATTTTTCACAAATAACGGAGCTGCCTCGTTATGTGATCGCCACTGTTGTTGTTGTTGTTGTTGTTGTTGTTGTGGCCTTTATTTATATTGTTATTTGTGGAAATATCGCCATTGCCGAGGGAGTAAATAAAACGCGTGGACAATCCTCGCTCGCAGCCAGTCAAGCGAAGTCAACGATCGGGTTCAGTTTGGAAGCCTTCTATCTAACGGGCGCCTCAGGAACCAAAATCGACAACTGGAATATTATCTTATTAGTTTTTTTTTTCTGCTTAAATACAATTTACACAAGTTACGAAAATGAACATGCTACAGTTGTATGGCATGTGTGTGTTGGCAGTGCTCCTGATTGGAGTCTCCCAGAGCCGGGCCGATCTGCTTGACTGTGAGGAGAAAGTGCCCGCCGTGCTGACAGAGATCGGTGATAAGATTTCGGAGATGACGGGCAGCAGCAGCAGCTCGGAGCATGAAGTGCGCGACTTTTTCAAGAACTTTGGCTGTCAGATCAAGAATGGCGCCAAAAAGCTGGGCGAGAAGGCCAAGGATCTGGGCAGCGACATCAAAGAGGGCGCCAAAAAGCTGGGCGAGAAGGCCAAGGACCTCGGCACCGACATCAGCGATAGGATCGCTGATTTTCGCGACAAGCTAGCCAAAGACTCGGCCGAGGACATGAGCAAAGATCGCGGCTTCCTGGCCAACGTCGAGATCATCAATCCCGATCTACTCAAGGGCGAGCAGCAGTGCGGACATGGACACATTCTGGATGCCTTGGGCAACTGCAGCAAGTTAAGGAAGTGAGGCAGCTCTCTGAACCCCAAACATAATCCTTTTTTTTGTGTTTATTATTTTTGTTTTTTTTTTTTGGTTTTTTATTAAGTAAAAATAAAGCATTTGCTTTAAAATATATATTTTGTTTACAATTTTATTTATTTATTATTATTATTTTTTTAATTTATATATTTTTAATTTTTTCCCATTTTCCATTACATTTAGATATTTTTGTTATCGATCTTGCAGCTAGAAACGAAAATCTCGTGGATTATGAAAGCTAGAAATATTTTTTTGTTTTTTCATATCTATAAATGCTTTTACAGAGTATTTGCCAATCAGGCAAGCCCAACCAGAGCATTCTAATTTAGCTAAATTATATTTTGGAATATTATGTTTTTGTATAAGTAAAAAAGTGCACCGATTATTCAGTCAACTTGAAGTATACAGTATATATGCGCAAGGCCTTGCACGTATACAATTGAATATAATTAAACTGTTTAGTTCTCATATGCCTATATCCAATTAAGTATTCCAGCAACATTTTCTACAATTTACATGATAATCTATATAGAGACGCTTGTTCGCTTGCTTATTTCTCTAAAGTCCAATCGATCATAAATGAGGTCGACATACCTAGCTTATGCTGAACTAGAGTGTCTTGAGTGTATTGGACTTCCCTTTGAATACTCTGACTCAGTACTAAAGAGAGTATATTGGCTTGTTGACAAACAAATTGTATCGAAGCGTATAGCAAAGATGATCAATATATTTTGGAGTAAGACTCTTACTTTAACATCAATCACAGACTTATGGTTAGTGCCACCCACGCAATTAGCTCGAGTATTCTTTGAACAGCGTATTGTCTAGTCACCTGCGCCCGCTTTGAACGTTCTTACTTGTTTTGGCTGAGGAATACATATGGCTGGCGTCTTACTGGCTTGACGACTTTCTTAAAAAGCTCTGCCATCAACCGATCCGTAGTCCATCTGCAGTTGAAAGCTAAGCTTGGTCTGGTGCTGGCTGCAAACAAGTTTCAGTCAGGTTTTTGGTCTCAGTTGCAGCAGACACAACCATAAATATATAGTCAACGAGCACTTTAAAGAAAACTCAAACGCAGTTAGAATGATGACTCAGACGCGGATAGTACTGTTTTTCCTGCTATCGATCTGCTTCGGACAGCTGCAGGCCGCGCCCATTATCTGCGGATCGGATGCCCAGGCAAGTGTCAAGTCGACAGACGCCGCCGAGGTGACGCCCAAGCCAAGCGAAGTGAATCAGTTTCTGCACAATGTGCAGTGTACTCTGGAGAAAGCCAAGCCCTGGATCGAAGACTTGGAGACGGAGGCCAAGCGGCTGGAGGAGACGGCTAAGCGCGTCGGCCTCAGTATCGTCCATCGATTTGGAGACCTCATAGACACGCTGGTTGGCTCCGTCGCCAACAGGAAATCCACTGCAGCCATTGACCCCGTGAAAGTCTCGAAGCCGTCAACGCCCAGCGAAGACACTACTGCTGCCACCGAAGTGGAACTGGAGCTCGCACAGGTGACGCATTCCACAGAGTCGCCATCCAGTAGCCTCGCTCCCAATGAGGCGGAGAATGAAATTACAAATGTTGAGCCGCTCAAGTAGGCAGGCCTGCCCTGGCGAATACATATTTCTATATACTATACCTATATTTATTTATCTAGTTTTAGATTACTGCTGATGAAATGTACTTGTAGTCTTAGCTGTCACAGAGTGCGAATCACAAACAAACTCAATATTTTCTTTTTTTTGATAAGCGTAAATAAATGAGTAAGTGCGCTCCAGACAAGAGTGCTTGAAGACATATGATCTTCTATATCTTTATCTCTTTTAAACGTAAAGTGTATGCATATGTCAGCATACATTCACATACATCCATATGCTAGATTATCATCAATCCTTCCGATTTTCCTGAAATTTTCTGAAAAAATACTATAGATCTGCTTATACCATATCATGATGTGTTTCTAACTACAGTGAAACCTCGAAGTAACGAACCTCGCTATAACGAAAAACTCAATATAACGAATTTTTTGTTAAGTCCCTTGAAAAAACCTAGTTTTGCGAAGTTTTTCATACAGAAATGCACTATAGTTATAGTTACGATGAATTTCTGATCCTGAAAGCCTCTATTCACTGAAATCCCAAAAAAGCAGGATAAAATTAGTTTGCAAGCCTTTAAAGTCCTGTTATCATAACAAAGTCTTGCTTCAATTGTCTCTATACATCGAAGTCAGAACAAAGTAAAATAAGCAAATATTTTAATAAACTCTCATGAAAGAAATGGTATGTAACTGTTTATTTTGTATATTCACCCCACTTCAGTGAAATTTTTAGCAATTTTTTAATGTGAACAGATGATGTATACAATATTTATAACGAATTTTTTTCAAATTTCTTTAAATGTCGTTATACCATGTTTTAACTAATAAGTACCCAAAGCAAATCAATAGATATAAAGAAGATTTTTGTGACTCCCCTCACATTCGTTATATGGAGGTTCCATTGTATTTCGAGATTTTTAGAGCTGTTATCTTAAGTTGCGTTGCACTTAGAATATGACGTATCTTATCTCACAATATATACAATTTTATATACGCACAGATCATATATCAACGCGACTATGCAAATATCTCTGATTTCTTAGAACTATCCAAAAAAAATTTAGGCTTTGGTCTTTCGTTTAAGAATTTTTCTTGCTTACTCAAACGAAAATGTATGCACAGCTAATCAACTCTCATTTGCTGTCGGATTTCTAAAAATTTGCAATAGCTTGATTCTGAAAGAGACAATATATACAAGATAAGCCCTAGTTTTCATTCCAAGTAAATACAGCTTATGGATGTATGTGTGATTGTGGCTGTCGCGTCTATTAATTAGTGAATATTGACTGTATGTTCGTCGGAGTGGGGGAGTAAAGCGGAGGGCAGTTCCCCGAAGCGCTGATAAACCGGTATGGCCCGCTAATCTGAGCTTCGCTGTGCGATTGCGAGTCAAGTTTTGCTACGCTCAGTCGCATTACCAAGCTCGAGGAGAACAGTTCAGCAAAATCAACAAAAACGCCAAAATGAAATCAATTGTCATCTGCTGCTCGCTGCTGGCTCTGGTGCTGTTGAGTGGTCAGGCCCGCGCCGACTGCGACGAGGCCAAGAATCCGGAGGACAGCGATTTCAAGAACTTCTTCAAGACCGTCGGCTGCAAGGTGAAGCAGGGCGCTGGCGATGTCGCCGATGCTGCCAAGCCCTACACCGATAAGATTGGCGAAGGCGCCAAGGACTTTGGCAATACCGTCGCCCAGAAATACAACGAACTGAAGCATCGCCTCACAGACGAAGCGGCCTCCTCCACACCGAAGACCCTACTAGCCGATGCTCCCACAGAGCGCGTGCCCCTGGCCCCCATCGCTCCGAGCTACCCGTCGGACATTGTGAGCAGTGCTCAACCCATTGGCAAGTCCTAATTCAAAGATCCAACATTCCCATAAATTTATTTTATTTTATCGTCTTCTGCTTTTTCAGCTGGATAAATATTATTCAACGCAAATCCCATATTTACAGGAGTTACTTGTTTTTGGCTTACCTTCATTTTGCTCTGGCATGCTCTATTATTTTTTATTTTTTTTTTAATATTTGTTTAAAAATACATCAATGTTAGAAACTTGAATGTGCTTCAGTGTGGGAGTTTTTATTTGTTTATTTTAAATTCATGATTTCTTAGGTAAGATGCGAAGCAGCTGGAGAGCGGCTGCCGAATGGGCTATAAAAATAATAAAGCTTAATTAGTTTTTAGCTGTTATTTACGATATCAAATCATATAAATGTCTAATCTAACCTGGCCTAATCCAAGCCAACTAATTACAAATAGTTCTTCTGATGGAGAAATGTGATATGAGACAAGAGTGAAAAACGTTCGATGAATATGTTTACCCTATATAGCAGAAAAGTAATATATTTCATGTTGTCTCTTCTTTATGGTAATATGATATGATCAGTCCTCATATCTATCCAAAGATTAGCTTATGATCAGGGATCATTTCTAAAGCTAATATATAATATATAATACTCTGTTAAGCGATATGAAACAACTCTGCAGTCGGGTGCAAGTGACTCAGGAATACTCTCTTTTTAGAATGTAGCCATAATTTGCAAGAGAATTTGATTTCTACGATATATGTTGAAAGGGGTTTTCTAGCATTGATTTTATTACAAATGCTTATTACTTTCTTATTAGTAGAAATATGCATATCAGATAACAGAATCATTATAAATATATACATCAACTGGCAATGGCCTACTCTTCATAAACATAAGTAAAGCTATAGATCCCAGAATAGATATTTATCATCTAGCAATGTTCTACTAAACATACGGATAAGTAAAGTTATAGATCCCAGAATCGATATATATATATATATATATATATATATATATATATATATATATATAATCTTACAATGTCCTACTCTCCATACAGATAAGTAAAGTTATAGATCCCAGAATCGATATATATATATATATATATATATGATCTGGCAATGTTCTACTAAACTTACCGATAAGTAAACATTTAGATCCCACAATAGATGTATATATCATCTGCAAATGTTCTACTGAATATACGGATAAGTAAATCTATAGATCCCAGAATCGATATACATATATCATCTGGCAATGTTCTACTCTCCATACGGATAAGTAAGACTTTAGAATCAAGAATCCATATATATATCATCTGGCAATGTCCTACTCCTCATACCGATAAGTAAAGCTGTAGATCCCAGAATCGATATATATCATTTGGCAATATTTTAGTATCCTTACAGATAAGTAAAGCTATAGAACATATCAAGTATCCATACATAATGATATCCTTACACATAGAGAAAACTATAGATCTCACATTTTTATAAATGTCGCAGAATAAGTATAATTCAAATTTAACGAGTCCACCTATTCTTTACTATAACTGTTAAATATTGAATATTTTGCGTATTTCTTTGAGTATTTCATCAGCTATAAATGTTCATAAGCTAACTTCATGCTCAGCATGAGCCAGGGCTATTGTTTATAGTGACTATTTTCAAATGCAAGTCATATTTTCAGATTAGTAAACTTCGAATCATTCATTCTAAAGAGTCACAGTCAAAATGTGCATTAACTTCGATTGTTCTGAGTTTTTTCTAAACATATAACTCATTATATTTGCGCACTCAATTGAAGCTGACTGAATTGTTCTCACTTTTTTTATGTTTAACGTAATTCCTGGCGGGTTTTTTTTGTGTTAGTTACTGCGCAACAGTTTAAAGTGTTAATTAGCTTTGCGTGATTTGATTGAATTGGGGCTCACTATTTTATAATCACATTTGTTTTTTCAGTGTTTTTTTTGCAATGCCCTTAGTCGTTGCGTGCTCGGCTTTCGGTTGGCAATCATTTGACAAATAGTTCCGGGGGTCATTGTATCCGACAATGCTTTATTTATAGCGGCATCACAATGCGATTCTTAAATAACAGCCAGAACATGTTTGCCTTTAAACAAATATCACAATAAAAGTGTTTGACTCAGCCTACAGCATGAGTAATAAACTTATAATCCTAAAATACTGAGAGCTTATTAATAAGTCATTTTTTCATTGGCTCGAACTCAATTTAGCTAGATGCTGGTCAATCGTATGGATAGATGGACTGACGACTTCGAATACTCTATATATTGATATAGATAGAAAGATATTCTGAAAAATACTTTCTGCTGTCTGACAGATTGGTGTTTTATCTTAAGCTGACTTGATTAAATTAAGCAAGATTCTAACTGTCCTTGCAGCTAAGATATCCATGCAATATCTTTGACCAGGGTATCTACTAGGCGATCAGTTTTGCTTGCTTTCCCAATTCGAAAATCTACTTGAATGATTGATGAATAAGTTTGTTATTTGTACTGATTCGCTTATGATTAAAGTTGTTGATTTTATTTGTAGCACTTGATGTTGTCAGCCTTCAATTAGTTTTAATCGGAACAATTCAACATACAATACATACATACACACATACATGCATATAGATGTATCTGTCCATTTGCACGTGAAGTAATTACACCAATTATAAGCAGTTTGTACGAAGCAATACATATGTCTGTCTGTCTGTCTCTCATGCTACCTAACAATCAAATAGTATAATTTGTTTATACATCTGTATGCATACATACATATATGTATGTGTGCATTTTTATACAAATGCGTACATGTCCACAAAAGCTAAAAGTGTCGTCAGACTTAAAGCCTCTAAAAAAAACTGACAAAGTGATAAAGCTTTCCAGTTTGCAAGTTTTAATATTTAATGTGCATCGAATTAAATGTACATGACATTAACAAAAATACAAAACATGTTAGAGTGTGCTCTAGTTGGCAGTGACTCGACTACGAGATACCCTAACTATTCTTGTATACAAATATACACACAAAACACATTCGCTCTTCCTGCAGCTATTGTTTATGGCAGTTTAAGTTCTCGATGAGATTTCAAATGAGATTTGAAGTGGAAGTGGAAAATTTATTTCATTACGTAAGGCGACATACAAGATTTGGCTTTCTATGGATAGTCTTTAAGGTATGCCTTAAAAACAAGTTGCAAGATAAATTCTTATCGATATTTTAGAAATGGTATATGAAATCGAAAGAAAAGACCATAAACTAGAACTTCGGATGATATACACTAAAAAGTATTTCAAATTTTAAATTCTATAGCTTTTGTACGTTACGAGATATCTTCTTTAATTCTGATAGACGAACGAACGGACGGACGGTTGAACGGACAAACGGACGTACGGACAAACGGACGAAAGGACGGGAGGACTGACGGATGAACGGATTGACGGACGGATGGACGAATATACGGTCGGACGGACGGTTATACGGACGAACGGATGGGCGAACGGACAGACAAACGGATCATGATTAGAAATATATATACCTTATGTTGTCTGCCACGCCTCCTTCAGCCAGTTACATATGTTCTCATTAAGCCATTATACTCTGAGATACCAATTTGAATATACATATTATATATACACTAATTAGTATTTCAAATTCAAAATTCTCTAGCTTTTGTACAATAGATTACGAGATATCTGCTATAATGCAGATAGTCGAACGGATGGATGAACGGATAGACGGACTAACGGACGAACAGACGGTTGGACGGACGTTTGGAAGGACGGTTGGATGAACGGACAGACAAACGGATCATGATTATGAATATATATACCTTATGTTGCCACGCCTCCTTCAGCCAGTTACATACGTTCTCACAAGAAAATTTTAGTCTGAAATCCCAATTTGAATACACATATTATATATCATGAATAGGTATTTCAAATTCAATATTCTCTATCTCTTGTAGATTACGAGAGATCAGTTTTCATATCGACAGGTCGTCATCCTGATTCGGAATACATTCACTTTATGGGGTGTGCCAAGCTGTTTTCTACCTGTTACATACCCTCCCACAAATACATTATACCCTATCTACCTCTTTTCTAAGGGTTTAGCGTTTGAAAAAATGATTCAGAAATATACGCATAAATTTTCGTTTAGATTAATTGCTCCGATTTATGAAATGACACTGGTTTCGGATGAATTATCTTTTGCAAAGTGGAACTCAAACATACTTAAATATGATTTTAAGTGTTGTCAAATATAAGATTAGTCGAATTGACTTTTCATAAATCGTTGATTCTTTTAACCTTTGGAATTCACTTTTTTTTGCTTTTTATATTTTCATATAGAACTCTGATAAATGACAAAGACGAAATTAATTAAAACGATATACGTATGAAAAAATAGAAAACTTTGACTGTTCTGCTGGCAATCGAAGCCTGACATCGGGATTGTGTTGGTGCCACTGAAGCACTGCAGTGGAAACATAAGCAAAACGAAAGGAACGATAAGAACTGCTTGAGTGGAGAGTGCGCGGCTGGGAGATACCCTGTACTTAGGCACTAGAAATTCCCATAAAACCTTAAAAATATGTGTTTGAAATTGTATTTTGGATGAAATCTGATTTGTTTTTTCGAATAACTTTTGCTGCTTCTTCCAAACATATCATCAAACCAATTACATTCAAGATGTCAAGGGTATAAATACATGCAGCCATAAGCACATTTCAGTCTATGTATATATATATATATATACAATGTTGCTGTTCTTGGCTGAAATCGAAATAAAGTTTGAAATAAACCCAAAGAGCAAAATGAAAAGACGAAGGCAGTCTGTGGCAGTCCCGAGTGGCAGAAGGCAACTCGCATAGTTAGCAAAAACCACTAAAAGTGTCATAATTCGATGCCCATGAGATGCCTGTCTCGAAAGTACGTTGGCCAAAAGTTTTGCGCCGATAATGAGTGCCAGGTTGCGTCTGTTGCTCTGCCATTGGCTCTGCATAGCCTTAGCCTTCGTCGTAGCCCGGCCAACGGTGCGTATCAGCAATCTGTCCGCTTTCTGCACCGCTTGACCCGCAACATTGTCACAGGCCGTCAGCTCACCGACTCCAGCCGCTGTCCACGGTCGTTGCAAGGTCTGCCAAGTTGCACAAACGTCGAATCGAATCGAATCCCATCGAATCGCATCGCATCGATCCGCCCGCAGTCAGTCCCCAGCATCTGCAGCTGGCCCCGTTCCTAAGACTACCTCTTGAAGCTGCAACCGGATTCGGCTTGCTCTACAGCTGTTGACATAAATCAAGTGAAACACACAGTCCTCGCATATGAAGTCGAGGGGGCGCAAATATTTGGCCAACAACATTTGCCATATTAAATCTGAGCATGGCAACGTATGCCATAAATTCGAGAAGCAAAGATTGAAAGCTTTAATGAAGAGTCCAAGTCGAATGTAAAGTCGAAGAGAATGTGACCCTATAAAAGATAACTACTTACTTCTGTCTGTTTCTTAAAATAAAAGATCTTAGATTGATTTGATAATAAAAGTAATACAATAATATGAATGTCATCTACCAAAGGTCATATATATATACCCTATACCATAGTCATATACTCAACTATACATTTCAGAACTTTTTTTTTGCTGTTAATAAAACAAACACATTGAAAATTTTTTTGTTTTTTTTTTATAAGATTAAGTTAGTAAGGTCATTGAGATATCTACCAATATTTACTTTATGGCAATTTAATCGAAATTGTTATGGCTAAAAAAAGTTGTTTTACTGAATTTTAAAAGTTAAAAAACTATTATTTTTAAAACCTATTTATTGAAATATTGAATTTTTCCTGTTTTAAAATTTTTATAAATCGGAAAATATTTTTTTTAATTTTGTATTTTTGGTATAAACAAGTTTTCTGCTAGCGTTCGTTATTTTAACTTTGTTGAGCTAGATAAGGGTTAGTAAATATTTTAATGTTTTTCCTTTCCGAGTTAGTAGAAAGTCATCTTGTTTCAAAATATATTCATAGGTTCTCAAAACCTAAAAATGTAATATATAACAAGTAAGAACGCTCTAGTCGGGTCTGCGCGACTACGAGATCTCCTGAACAAAGTCCGAGGTGATGTTTTAAACAACATAGCTTACATCTTTTATCTATACATATTACCATCTGCGCGTATATACACATGCACACATACACACATGTACACACAAACACGCGTGCCGATTACTGAGTAGTTGATTTGAATGTATGTGTGCACATGTATAGGGAAAATGCTAGACTGCTGCCGCGTGCTTTTGCCAATTGACAAAATATTTTCTTAAATAACTTCTGTATTTCTTAACGGATTTCGATATCATTTTGTATGATATGTATGCAAGGACCTTCGTGCTAAATTTGAAGTCTCTAGCTCTTATATGTTCTGAGATCGACGCGTTCATACATACGGACAGACGGACAGGGCCAAATCGACTCAGCTCGTCGCCCTGATCAAATATATATATGCTTTATAGGGTCTGCCACGCCTCCTTCTGGCTGTTACATACTTTTTGCAAAACCATTATACCCTCATTTCCCATTTTCAATGGGTTCAGGGTATAAATATAATCCCTATAAAATGTATTCAATTTTTTTTTTTGCAGCTGTATTTTAATATATTTATATATTTTATTTGTAATTTCAAATAGATTTTTATTTAATAATATTTATTGTTAATAATAATATAATATTTTTGAAATCATTAATTTACCTGCTCAACTTACTCAAACTGCTATAATCCATAGAGCTGTCGCACGATATGGCTGAGATCCTGGAATAAAAAAAAAATAATAATAATAATAGATATAAAGAGCCCTTTACCTATCCTACAAGACCTACATATATACAATGTTTACGAACTCCCTTCAATGTCGTTTATTCGATACGATATATACAATAAATAATTATGTCCGAAAATAATCAGTTTTAGCAGCTAGGAAACAAAGTTAATAACATATATATATGTACAAAGTTTAATCCTTCTCTATTTATAAGTTAGACTAATTGAAATAATAACAACCAAATTAACATATGTACACAGGTAAGTTACTTAACAAGTTAGCATCGTCCCAAGAAGACAACGACTACAAATAGGCACTGGAGGAGTTCTAGGAACTCAGCTTGGCTCAGCTCGGCTCAGCTCAGCCCAGACTGAGGCTCTTCAGCTTGTTCTTCTTTTCCACGCCCACGCTGTTGGCAAACTGTTTGTCCGCCTCCATTTTGTATGTCTTGAGATTGTAGTGAGTCGCCTGCGACAGAGATAAGGAGACAAGCAGAGCGAAATAAAAGCATATAGAAGTGCATATAAGAAGTACTTACATTGAGGGCCTCCTTAAACTCGGTCTGGGCCAAGCGCTGAATGCCGCGAAAGTTTCGGCCCAGAATGCGGCCCAGCTCGTAGCGCGATATGCTGTAGGCCTCTGTTGTTGTCGTTGTCGTCTGATCACTGCTATTGTCGTCGTCACTCGAAGGCTGCAAACAAATGAAGTCAAATAAATATTTACAGCTCTCATATGAGGTAATGTGAGTAAAATTATATAAATAATTTTTAAAAATAAAAATTTATTGATTATTTATAAAACAAACAGTTCAAAATTAAGAAATATAAAAAAATGTATATAAATATTTTATTAAGATATATTTAAACAATGACTGACTAATCGAAATTGGAAAGTATTGGGGAAATCGCAGAGAGTTAGTCAGAAAGTGGAGGATTCCTTTGGAGAAGCAAGCTCAGAAGCGTGATGTATTTATATTAGAGATGGGCGTGTGGGATGGGAAAGATTCTGAAAAACGTTCGGGATAAGTGCTTGCCGAAATGCCCGAGGGTCCCGATAAGAAAATCTATAATCGATAAGACTACTTGTATTTATCGAAGAACAGAAGACTGAAATTGACGAGGAAATTAATTCTTTTATTAATTATATAACTGTTAAATTGAATGCAATAAATTGCCATTGTTACAAATGCTTTGGCAACGAGTGAGAGGGCGTTTTCTACTTCCAGTAGAGTTCTGAAAAAAAGGAGAACTCGTCTCATAGAAGAAAATTTTGAGAAAATATTATATTTAAATAAAAATGTTAATCTATAATAGGAACTCTATGTGGGAACCGTGGAAAAAATTTAAAAATGTTCGGTCCAATCTTCGGGAAAAGCTAAACTGATATCGGGATGG
Organism: Drosophila gaucha; assembly: GCA_035045545.1. Taxonomy (NCBI): domain Eukaryota; kingdom Metazoa; phylum Arthropoda; class Insecta; order Diptera; family Drosophilidae; genus Drosophila; species Drosophila gaucha. Next base: position 409,767 of record JAWNOY010000200.1, on the reverse strand, counting down.
GATGGGTCGGGTACCAATTTCTTTCCTGATCCCATTTTGATATGCTTACATAACTGAAATTTGTTATCGATTTTAGTCTGCCAAACTTATCGATTATTTGAAGCAATCTTCAAATTTCAACTTCAATTTGGGGTAAAAACATTTGTTGTTAACTGCTTCGACAAAATTGAAAAAAATTATATACATACATCCGTCTCTTTGTGGCTTGGCAAATGGGAGAAATCTATATCTTCCAAAGTTGTATAGCTCAAGCCCGAAAATTTAACATATATGTCTTGACAAATCAGAAGAACAATATTTATATCTTTTACAATTACAAGGGTATTACCATACTTCGGTATGGTCGAAGTCAGCCCGTTCCGTTAGTTTTTCTTTCACTTAGCATTGAATATTTCCATTGCAATCGATTACAGCATTCTTGTGCAGCTGATTAGCTTGCCAGTCCCTGGCTTGAGCATCCTCACCATTACTCAGAGAAGTCAGCTGACAGCGTGGTGACTATGAAGCGCATCTAGTAAGCAGGATGACAGAATGAGGGCAACGGAGAGGTCGTTTAATAGGCTTGTCAACCCAATGATATAGCTTACACCGGAAATAAGCTAGGGTATTAAATTAAACACATTTCCATGTTTAGCTAAAGTGGGCAGGTTAAGCCTTTTAATTCCACTAGAATAACGACAATTAAAGGATTTCAGTTGAATGGAGAGCAAATTACAAATGATATTTGTATTTATGCAATAAATACTTCGTAGAGCTGAGGATGGAAGGCTGGAGGAGTGAGACTGGACCTTAGACTTGAAGAGAATATATTTGCCGAACTTAGGTCTTCAAACCTACTTTGAAGAAACTAAGGAGGGAGGGAGGCTGTAGGAACGAGGCTGGACTATAGACTTGAAGAGAATATTAGCAGAATTTTGGTCCTTAAACTTTCCTTGAAGAAACTAAAGAAGAAACGAGGCTGAAGTTAGGAGGATGGACCATATAGTTGAAGAGAAGATATGCCTGAATTCTTTCCTCAAACCTTCTTTGAAGATACTAAGGAGGAAAGGAGGTTTGAGAAGGTAGGCTGAAGATAATATATGCCGAATATGATATACCAAGGTCCTTGAACCTTCCTTGATAGTATAAAGCTAATCCCTTTTCAATGGGAATAACAATTATTGTCATATGAACAAATTATTTCAAGAGTCGCTACAGTCTAGAGTCTTACCAGCTTTTCGGTTGTAGGCCTTGGCTGACTTGTTGGCTTCGGTGGACCCGGATCACTAAATTGCTCGTTTACGGTGTTGTAGATGTCACTCAGAGTGTTGCGAGTGTCTGTGTATTGCTGCAACAGTTAGTAAATGGATATTTGATTATTAATGGATATTTAAATAACTTTATCACACTTACATCCACAATCAGATTTTTGGTTATGACCATTTTCTGAAAAAAGTCCCAAATGATGCCCCGTTTGCTGCGCACGTGCGGCACATCGCCAGCATCCTTCAACCGCACCGAACCCTGACCAGTAGCTGCAGCGAGTCCCAACAGCAATATCCAACTGACCAGTAACAGAAGCGTCGGCAGTTGACAAGATTTAATTGTCTTCATTCTACAAAGAGAAATAAGAATTTTAAGATTTTATTATTATTATTATAGTATATTTTATCTTAAGATTAATTGAAATATAACAGAGCACAGGCAAATGATATATTTGGTAATACGCTTGCAATTGTAAAGGATATAGATATAGTTTTCTCTGATTTGCCGAAAGAGATCAAGATTGACATATGTGATCACTAGTGGGTTTCTAGGTGTAAAATTGTAGATAACACGGATTTGCCACTCCCCCAAGAAGCGGATATATATGTGTTTGGTCAATCTATAGAGAAGGGCATTAGTAATACTATACATAAGATTTTGAGGATCTAGCCATAAAACTTTGAAAGGTATAGTTTTCGCCCCAAAGAGGAGGATATATAAATGTTGTCTATGTCAAAACATTCGTGCTTAACGTATTTACCAATTATGGAGTCTCTAAATGTAAAATTGTAGAAGATAAAGTAGCTAACTGGTCTAAGCTATATATGATATACATTTTTTTCTAGGGGTAGTCTGTACATATACATGTGTTAAGTTTCAAGACTCTAGCGCTAACAACGCCCAAAATATTAGAGGATTTATATTAAAAACTGTATAGACTCCCGATTTGCCCAACTCTAGTTAGCGTGGATACAGAACTTTTTGATCAATTTTAAGGCGAGGTCAACAGTAGCCTACTTTCCATATTTCAATATTCTAGCTCTAAAGCAGTAGAAGATTAACCTTTTCATTATGTATGCGGATGGGAAACATGAGTATATATTCCAAAATTGAAGTCTTAGACTTCAAAAGCTACCAATTTTTCCGTACAAAAACATTTCTTAAGCCCAATCTGTCCTATGGAGGCCATAGGATATAGTTGTACGACACGGATAATTCCGACACATTCAGTGCCTGCAGAAAGACGCCTTTAGGAGGAGATTGCGTTGATCCAGACAGACAGACAGACAGACAGACAGTGCTTTACCTAACTCAGCTCGTCGTGCTGATCAAGTATATATATATACTCTATATAGTCGAAGTTGCTTCATTCTGTGCATCATTCATACAGTGCATCATCACCTCAGTCAATAGCGACTGCTTTTGACTTTTTATTGGCAATAGGCAATATATTGAGCTTCTATTTGCAGCAGAGATGATGAAGGGGCGACGATAACAAATTTACCTAAAACGTTTGGTAAATGTGCACAACAGATTTGAGCAAGGGCCAGGGCTGTCTGACAGTTGCCATTTGGCATTTGGCAAATTGACAAATTGCAATTGTATACGCCACGTGAGCGCCAATAAGACTCGTATTGTTTGTTTGGGCAGATTAATAACCTAAGCATACGGAAAGGCATCAAATAAATTGTATCACATTTATGAAAGCTGGGGGCGATATGAAGCAATGATTCATAACAGTCAATTGTGGAAGATGCATAACTCTTTACACGTAAATGTTTGCGCTCAATTAACAGTGTGTGTGTGTGTGTGTGTGTGTGTTTATTCATAAATGTATGTCATGAACAATTTCAATTAAAATCCTTTTAAAATCAAGTCAATTATATTACAGGAACCCAAAGCTATGGAAGTTAAGGCATAATGCATAATTTAGGAAATGACATGCATATGCAAGCATGTTAAAGAAATATGTATGTATGCCCATGTCTATATGATCACATATCAAATCATAGCCAACAAATCATAGAAATTGTTGCTGCTGAATAGTGCTGCTCCTGGCAAGCCTTTGGACCATCGTGATTGCTTTAATGCTACTTAAGTGCTTAACTGTTTGCCAGACGAGCGCTGCATCAGCCCGAACAACAACAGCAGCAACAGCAGTAAGAGCGTAGAGCGAGGCATCAAAAGTAATACACATAAAACCAGAAAACAAACAAGCCAAAGGAAAAAACTACTTCAAGTGCAAACTTTTCCTTTTGGTCTGAGCAAAACGAAACGAAACGAAACGAAACCAAGCCAAACCAAACGAAATGAAATGAACAGAGAAGAAGCCGTCAGCAGGCATTCGAATGCATATAGCATACATAGCTAGCATATATCGATTGCTAACTGCACCATAAGGCAATCAGTATAAGAACATTTCACTCGAGCTGCCATCCAATTGACTTTCATCACAAAACTTGCCAACGGAATCGTCAATCGAAATATGTAAATATACTACTATATGATAATATCTGCATCTAACTTGAGTCTGTCGATTTGTAGGGCTCTCGATATCACTTCGTACACGAGGCCCAGGTGTTGCGGCTCTCATCACAAAATCACGATTGTTGACAACCGCAAGCCTTAAGCCAACCCTCCCCCTACTCCCCCTCCTTCTGCATTCACTTAAGTTTGCATTGGCAACTTTGTTGCTTTTGTCGTCTGTTGTCATTGTCAGCGTCTTCGTCATTTGGGCCAGCGCAGCAACGTGCAACTGGAGTATTTTAATTATACCCTAATGGCGCATAACAGCCACCTCTGTATCTGTCTCCCTCCCTCTGTCTCTCTCTCTATCGTCGTGCCTACATGCATCTATAGCTGCCAGCTGGGGCCAGCGACGAGCTGCTCATTACGCCCCAAAGAACTTCATTGGCATTGGAATCCCTCTGCCGCTGCCACTTTCCACAACTTTGGCTATTTTTCGAATAGCTATTTGCTACTCAGTCCAGCTGTCCCGCTGTCCCGCTGTCCCTTGCACTGTTTGCAGGTAAATTTGCACTGGCCCGCAGTTAGCTGCAACCCTCCCTCCCTCTCTCTCTCTCTCTCTCTATCTCTCTCTTTCTCTCTGTCTCGCTATATCTGAAAACTCTGCCTTTTCGACTTTGCTGCGCGTAGGGTATATGCTAAAGGGCATATTGTTATAGCTGAAGAGTTTTCCTTTTCTTATCATTTTGAGCCTTATTCCTTTCCATACTCTTTCCAACTCTTTTTTGATTATTAATATCATTTTATTATTACAACATATCTATAGGTATGTAGATATATGTCGAATTTTCGTTATTCAAATTTTATTTGGTTCTTTTTTTGCACTCATTTTCATAACACAATATTTTCTCAAATTTTCCGAAAAGGCAGCCAGTCTGCGCTGAGCTTTGCACAGCATTTGTGATTTTCCTATTGCCGCCTTTCGCTTACTTTTGTTACCAGTTTTTCGGCAATTCTCGTTGCACTTTTGTGCACGCTTTGATTATTTTATTGCCACCCCTCAGCCTCATCCACCCCCACACACAGACACGCACACACACACACACACCCGCAACAGCCTGAGCGAAGCATTGAAACAAACTTCATTTTGAAATTAAAACTTTTTGGCCAAACGGCAAACGGAAAAGCGACCAAGGCAATCGCATTCTTGATTTTGTTTTCCAACTGGCTCATCAACTGGCCAACAAAACTTTGTAATTATATCAATGAATAGCTGCTGCTGGTCAGACAACCGACGTCCGTAAACGGAGCTGCCCAAAAAAAAAGGAAACGTGGGTGTGATAAATATATTCCGTCTCCCAGAGGCAAGAGGTGGCGACGGCGGCAAGGAGCTGGCTGCAATAGTCAAAAATCAATCAATTCTCTTCTGTTGGTGTAAATTTTTGCATTGCATTTCAATTAAATTAAATTTAATTTGATTGTGGCCAAGACAAGGAGCACGTTCAGGCGAGCCTAGAGCCAAGTCCAGTCAGTCTACCATCTTAGCTGAAGGACATTCCCTTCGCAAGGACAACTGTCCACAGACTTGCAACAATGGCTTCGAATTGCTTCGTTCGTTCAGTCAACTTATAATTTTAATGCTCACACACGCACACTCATGCACATGGCAATAGAAGACCAGTTCCCGCAGAGACAGACCCACAGCGAGAGAGAAAGAGAGATAGCGAACGTCAGGACCATTGTGCTTAGATGCTCGCTTCATTTTGCATTTGCATGTTAAGTACCAATTAAATAGGACTTAAGACTGAGTTAAATGTTGACGATATGTTGCTGCGCTAGCAGCGATTATACTCTATATTGCAAGTTTGGGCATACACACACACACACACACATCTATATATATACACTTAGATTTATTTTGCATTTGAGCAATTGCCAAAAATAATGTCGCTTCAAAAGTATGTATAAATAAATATATATAATATTAACCAATTCTTGAGATCATTCACATGGTTTATAAGGGGTATATTGGGTTGCAAGTCTGAAATTGCTTAGCAATGCACTACGAGCTAGATTTGTTGTTAAGTAATATAAAATTTTTCCCATTTACTTAATATTGAATAAAGAACCATCTCGACTTGTATACATATCATAAATAATGATATATTCATACAATTTTTGTGACAATGTATGTAACGGGCAGAAGGAGGCGTGGCAGACCCCATAAAGTATATATATTCCTGATCAGGACGAAGAGCTGACTCGATATAGTCATGTCCGTCTGTCCGTCTGTCCGTCCGTATGAACGCAGTGATCTCGTAAACCACAAAAGCTAGAGATTTGAAATTTTAAATAAATATTCGTGTATATCATACGCAGTACAAGTTAATTTTCTTTTTTTGATGACTCATCCTATTTCCTAATTATCGATAACAATCGATATTTTGACTTTGTTTTTAAGCTATAACTTAAAGACTACAATAGCTAGAGATACCAAATTGACTATGTAGGTTTCTGTGATGCAAATAGAGATAATAAACTTTTTAAATTTTGGACATATATACCATTTGCATATATATACCATTAGATGTCAATACTATGTCCTGAAAATTTAATTAAGAAAGTTGATCTAGAACCGAAGTTATTTGACAATCAATTTCTCATAATGCTGCCCAGAATGCAGCCCAAGCCCAGACGATAAATCATCTACTCAGTAACCGGCGCGCGTGCTTGTGTATGTATATGTGTGCGTGTGTGTGTGCGCGCAGAGGGTAATGTGTACAGATAAAAGATGTAAGCTAGATTGTTTAAAGCACCGCCTCGGACTTGGTTCAGGGAATCTCGTAGTCGGGCAGACAGGACTAGAATGTTCTTACTTGTTAAGCAAGAATTTCATAATACTTTTCAGAAGGGCTTATAAAATTCGAATCTTATAATCAAATAACTTAATCACATTAGGTTTTTATACCCTGAACCCATTGAAAATGGGAAATCAGGGTATAATGGTTTTGCAAAAAGTATGTAACAGGCAGAAGGAGGCGTGGCAGACCCCATAAAGTATATATATTCTTGATCAGGGTGACGAGCTGAGTCGATTTGGCCCTGTCCGTCTGTCTGTCCGTCCGTCTGTCCGTCTGTCCGTATGTATGAACGCGTCGATCTCAGAACATATAAAAGCTAGAGAGTTCAAATTTTGCATGATGGTCTGTGTATACAGCGCGCATATCGAGTTTGTTTTAGATATTCGATAAATTTATTCGTTTCAATGATATCGATTTAAAACGTTATCAAGATTCAGTTTTTTGACCATATCTTTTACATATTTTTAGCTACAGCTACCAAATTTTGTTTTCAGCTTTTTGTAAATAAAATACATTTTCTATTTTTTCATATTTTGGATACCAGCTCCACATTTTACAAAAAAAAATTATTATAAAAAAAAATTATCAAGGCCACAATTTAATTTTTATACCCTGAACCCATTGAAAATGGGAATTCAGGGTATAATGGTTTTGTGACAATGTATGTAACAGGCAGAAGGAGGCGTGGCAGACCCCATAAAGTATATATATTCTTGATCAGGACGACGAGCTGAGTCGATCTAGCCATGTCCGTCTGTCCGTCTGTCCGTCCGTCCGTCTGTCCGTCTGTCCGTCTGTCCGTCTGTCCGTCTGTCCGTCTGTCCGTCCGTATGAACGCAGTGATCTCGTAAACCACAAAAGCTAGAGATTTGAGATTTTAGATATATATTCTTGTATACCATACGCAGTACAAGTTTATTTTTTTTTTCGATAACTCATCCTATTTCCTTATTATCGATAACAATCGATATTTTGACTTTGTTTTTAAGCTATAACTTTTAGACCATAATACCTAGAGACGCCAAATTGACTATGTAGGTTGCTGTGATGTAAATACAGATAATAAACTTATTAAATTTTGGATACCTCTCCCCATTAGCCCCATAAGTGGAAAAAACGTATTTCAAATACTAGGGAGTTGGGATTTCGTATATATACACCTCTAGATGTCAATATTATGTCCTGAAAATTTCATTAAGAAAGTAGATCTAGAACCGAAGTTATTTAACAATGAATTTCTCATAATGCTGCATAGAATGCAGCCCAAGCGTAGCCGCTAAATCATCTACGCAGTAAGCGGCGCGCGTGCTTGTGTATGTATATGTGTGCGTGTGTGGGTGCACGCAGAGGGTAATATGTACCGGTAAAAGATATAAGCTAGATTGTTTAAAACACTGCCTCGGACTTGGTTCAGGGGATCTCGTAGTCGGGCAGACCCGACTAGAGCTTTCTTACTTGTTTTTAATTTTTTAGTGAAAACCGTATTTTTTATAAATTAATTTTTTATAAATTTTATAAATTGCATTCAAATCCGTTAAGTAATACAGAAGTTATTAAAGTTATTAATTGTAAAAGCGCGCGGCAGCAGCCTGTACGTGTGCACACATACATTCAAATCAACTACGCAGTAATCGGCGAGCGTGCTTCTGTGTGCATGGTATGTATATGTGAGCATGTGTATCACTGTTGCCAAATCAGCTTTTTTCCCGTCAAATCGGGCTTTTTATACCCTGAACCCATTGAAAATGGGAAATCAGGGTATAATGGTTTTGCAAAAAGTATGTAACAGGCAGAAGGAGGCGTGGCAGACCCCATAAAGTATATATATTCTTGATCAGGGCGACGAGCTGAGTCGATTTGGCCCTGTCCGTCTGTCTGTCCGTCCGTCCGTCCGTCTGTCCGTCTGTCCGTCTGTCCGTCTGTCCGTATGTATGAACGCGTCGATCTCAGAACCTATAAGAGCTAGAGACTTCAAATTTTGCATGATGGTCTGTGTATACAGCGAAAATATCGAGTTTGTTTTAGATATTCGATAAATTTTTCCGTTTCAATGTTATCGATTTAAAACGTTATCAAGATTCAGTTTTTTGACCATATCTTTTACATATTTTTAGATACAGCTACCAAATTTTGTTCTTAGCTTTTTGTAAATAAAATACACTTTCTATTTTTTCATATTTTGTATACCGGCTCCACATTTCAGAAAAAAAATTTATAAAAAAAAAAAATTATCAAAGCCACAATTTAATTTTTTAAAATTTTTTAGTGAAAACCGTATTTTCAATAAATTAATAGCATTCAATGCAGAAAATTGCATTCAAATCCGTTAAGTAATACAGAAATTATTAAAGGAAACATTGTAAAAGAACGCGGCAGCAGCCTGTACGTGTGCACACATACATTCAAATCAACTACGCAGTAATCTGCGCGCGTTTCTGTGTGCATGGTATGTATATGTGTGCATGTGTATACAAATGTGTGCATGTGTATATATGTGCATGTGTATATGTGTGGATGTGTATATGTGTGCATGTGTATATGCGTGCCTGTGTGTATGTGTGCATGTGTATATGCGCGCAGAGGTAATATGTATAGATAAAAGATGTAAGCTAGGTTGTTTTAATCAGCTCGGACTTGGTTCAGGGGATCTCGTAGTCGGGCAGTCTCGACTAGAGCGTTCTTACTTGTTCAACATATTCTAGCTTGAAAATGCAGAGAAGATTTGAGAAACATAATTTTTATTTTGTATTTTAAAAGAAAGCTTCAAACTATCTAAAAGCAATCGTATCCTCGCCAATAGTTCTAAAACTCTTCACCTATGAAGATGTTGTCTGTGGAATTAATTAAAGAGTTGCCCTACATTCCCCCTCCCACTCCCTCAACCTAACCTATGGCTTTGGCAGAGAGCGGAGCAATATTTTTATGTAATTTAAATGTGATATTCTGAAAACAGATTCGATTGTAGCACAGATATATGGTCCGAAAGTTTTTGAGCTGCACTCGAATTTATCTGTTTCTTGATTATAAAATTTCATGAAAATTATGTTATCGAATGGAATTTTTTTTATATTAGGTCTATTCGGACTTTAGGAATCTTAACATATCAAATGTTGATTCTGCTTTATCAGATAACACTTCTTACTATACCTGCACTTTCTTAAGAATCTGTTGATTTGTTGAATATACATATCAAATAAATATTAAGAGAATTTCTTATTTAGATTCCCTTAATTTTGATATAGTTTCAGAATAATATGTTAATTGAATATTCGGCAAATGTAAATTGTTAAGATAATAAGAAAAGTCATATGAAAAACCGATTTGCTTGATTAAGCTTACGTCTTTTTTCACTGCATGAAATTAGGTTTAACCGTGCAACGCCTGGTAATGCTTGCTAGCGCAGCTGAGTCTAAAGTTTCTTCATCTTGGATGCTTCAAATATATACATATATATATTTGTATATTTGTTGTTTCTTGGCTGCATAAACAAATGCGAGTTTCTCCGTTCGGAATATTGATTTTCATTTTAGTTCATGTGAAAAACAATCAATTTGGAAATAAATGCAACATTTTTGTTGCTAGCCAGCTTTGGGGTGGGGTGGGGTTGGTTCGGTGTGGGGATTGGCTTTACTCAGACCAATTAATTTGGCTACAGCCATATGTGGTTTTATTGACGCGCCCAAGTTTTTGGCTAAGCGTGCATAAGACGAGTTGGGCTTTAATTACGAATTGGCCTCAAATACTTGTGCTGTAATTAAATTGAAAACAAATAAATTCAAATACTTCGCCATAAAATTGGCAATAAAATGTATTTTTATTTAAATGGAAAGATGTGGAAGGTCGAGCGATCATAAAACAAAACTACGCCCGACCCAGCTGCCAGCTGCCAGCTCTAACGGGCTGCATAATAAATGCAAATAATGCTTTACGATGATGGCCCCAAAATAGTTGCCACAAGCCCAAAAGGACCTTCCACAATTTCCAATTTCTCTGTGTGTGTGTGACTGTCTGTCACGTTCTATATATATGCATGTATGTGTGCCGTTGGTGAAAAACAAAAACAACACGAAATTTCATTTAGCGAATGGATAGCGATTCATAACTGTCATATATTAACAACAACTAATGCATGGGTCGATTGAACAGTGGGATTTACCGTTCCAAATATGTCCAACTAGTTGTACTAGCCTCCATATATGCCTTATATGTATATATATGCATAGATATATGTATATATGTCGATGGCAAACATCATCAGAATGCATTAAGGATAGCAGCCACACCTCAAGTTCGAGCAGTTTCATCAGCGATTACGATTACGACGATTACAACCCTATCCTACCCTCCACACACACACTCACGCATTCGCAGCATATACCCTAGACAACACATGCAGGCGAAAGCGTGTTTGCTTGACGCAACTCATAAAGGTGACCAGTCTCTGTGATATGTTATTTATTTTCAGGGCAGGGCAGAATAGGGCGGGGCATGGTAGGACGTTCGGTTTCTGTAAGCTCAACCGGAAAATTGCTTTTCTCGATGAGTAGTCGCTGGCTGCCCTATCCTTTTGCTTTTGTGTTTGACTTATGTTTGTGACTCCTAATGGCCGCCAGACAGCAAGCAACATCAAACAGTAAGCAGTAGCGATAGCAACAACAACAACAATAAGCTGAAAAGTCTTTGGAGAGATGCCGCATCTTATATACTCTGGCAGGCGCAGGACGTAGAAAATATTTGAACTATATTTGGGAACGTTATCTTGCTATTGAAAATCAGTTCCAAAGCTGTATATATATATATAGTATATAGTATAGTATATATATATAGTATATTTTTATACCCTGAACCCATTGAGAATGGGAAATCAGGGTATAATGGTTTTGCAAAAAGTATGTAACAGGCAGAAGGAGGCGTGGCAGACCCCATAAAGTACATATATTCTTGATCAGAACATATAATTGAGTTTGTTTTAGATATTCGATAAATTTTTCCGTTTCAATGATATCGATTTAAAACGTTATCAAGATTCAGTTTTTTGACCATATCTTTTACATATTGTTAGCTACAGCTAACAAATTTTGCTTTTAGCTTTTTGTAAATAAAATACATTTTCTATTTTTTCATGTTTTGGATACCAGCTCCACATTTCACAAAACAAATTTATTAAAAAAATATTATCAAAGCCACAATTAAATTTTTTAGCGATTTTTAGCGAAAACCGTATTTCCAATAAAATAATAGCATTCAATGCAGAAAATTTCATTCAAATCCGTTAAGTAATACAGAAGTTATTAAAGAAAACATTTTGTCAATTGACAAAAACACGCGGCAGCAAGAAAGCATTTGCTCTATACGTGTGCACACATACATTCAAATCAACTACGCAGTTATCGTCGCTCGTGCTTCTGTGTGCATGGTATATGTGTGCACGTGTATATGTGTGCATGTGTATATGTGTGCATGTGTATATGTGTGCGTGTGTATTTATATATAATATATATTACAAAATCCGTTCCCGTGGGCGGACGCTAACTGGGCCGGACGCGGACACGATTTTTTGGAACATTTTTATACAAAAGTCTCTCGCAGGCGGACAAAAAAAAACACTTTTATATAGATCATAATTATGTTTAATTTCAAAATTTGGAAAAAAAATTAATATTTTTTAAAAATAAATAGCTCTTTACCCACAGATGACAACAGCATTGAAATTAATATTACTAGTCAAAGTGATATTGAACTAAGCAATTCAGATGAAGAGATTATTGTACAGCCAATTCTTTGACATCTCCCCCAAGCGGACCGTGGCTGTTCGCCCAGGGGAGCTTTCACTGTATATAGTATGTGGATCATTATGAATGCTCCAGCTATTGCTTATTTATAAAGATCTTCAAGTTGCCTAACAAAATGGCTATGCTCTGTGGTAGGGTATACAAAAGGTAAACAAACACAAATACAACTAGCTGGGATTGGTTGTGTTTACCCTTATTCTTTGGGTGTTTTTGTGTTTTTTGTGTTTTTTGCTCGCTGCAATTCGCAAATTGTTTGCGCTGCTGTAATTAAATTTTCACCCGCAATGCAATTGGCGGCGCAGCCTTCGACGCAGCTGGCGAGCATCGCCTTAAATCTAATTGTTATATTAACATTATTCCATGATACCAGACAGGCAGGCGGCGGGCAACGTCAGGTCGGCTACGTGATCGTCGTGGCGCGCTTATAAATCACATTCCGTATACGCAGCGTGGTAAAAGGCTCGAAATAGAGAGCAGCCCCATGTCCGGCCCGTCATTCCAGCCGGCTATGTGTACGTGCCAACTGTCAGAGTAGTCAGAGCAGTCAGTTGCTCTGCAGGAACCTTGAGAGCCCGCCAAGAGCAAAAGCAACTCAATAAATAATACATACACATACGTGCTATCGAGAGCGAGTGTGTGCGTATGTGTGAGTGTGTGGGAATATGGTAAGTAGAAATATGCCAACATGACAATCATATATATGAAGGAATTTGTCCTGGCTGACGGATTGGCCAATGGTGACCAGGAGATAGAAACTAAAAATGGAATATGGCCAAGTCAAGTATGGACATGCCATATATGCATAAGGGCTGGTGGGAGTACCTCTCTGGATACCCCATCCACAAACGATAGCAAAGACGTCAATGGAGCTCAAGGTGGGTAAAGTTTGTACATACAAAGCTACGCATGCGCGGACTGAAGAAGAAGCAGACACAACAGAGTATTGCAGAGTCGGTAAAATGAATTTGCTTAGGCAAGTCGAGTGCTGTCTGTAGTTGGCTTTGCGGCCTTTCGCATGCCCCGAAATGTTTTGGGCCGGGTGCCACCTGCTAGACGATCTATGAAGCAAAGCAAATATGAAAACAAGTAAAAACGGGTTATACCAACTAGGCCATGCTCGTCCGATCAACTCGGAAATAGATAAACTAAATTTTCGTACGTTTGCTTTGACATGTTCCAAGCAATATTTACATTTATGCCGTTAATCGAAGCGCAACCAATATACTCGTCACTTTCGCTGAGCGAGTATTTAGGCAACACACATTTAACCTTGATTTTTATGGTATTCGAGTCGACTTGGTGACTCAATAGACATTGACTTAAGCAGCGTTAAATATGCCGAGGTCAGCGAGTTTTTTTTTGTTTTATGAGTTATTTATATGTTTTTCGGTTTTTTTCCTTTTTTCGCTTAGCCAACAACAACAACACGTTAAGGTTCATCGTATCGACAACTATTACCAAATTCAGCTAGCCAAAATATTTTTGGCCGATTTGCAGTTTTGTTTGTTTACCTGTTTCACGCTTTGCAATTGCCATTATTTGTATTGTAACAAAAAAATATGATAATAAGTATATAGATCAACTGAAATCGGAATTTCTGCTCAGATTTTGTGGACTCAAGTATTGCGAAAGACTTTCGTCTTCACTTTTCGCTACGATGCGATGTGATATTCATTTAATGTTGATTTCAGTTTGTATTTAGACTATATAGTTGATATACATCGATTATATATTGTATTTATGCTATATAGATCATATTTCTCGATCATGTTGATTTATCAATCACAGTCAGCGCTTAGGTGTACATATCAGCATACATAATCATATGTATATGTATTTGTATATATGTATATATCTATGTTCTCTATATATGAATACACATTTGTATATTAATTTTTTTTTATAATTTTTTTTCTCTGTATTTGCAACTTTTATGCAATTATATATTGGAATCGTATACTTAAGATCTGAACTCAGTAGGAATCGAACCCTATACCAACGCATACCCCACAGATCTACGAAGGCTACACATATACATTTATGTATATGTATTCATTTATCACAAAAAGATCTTTTTCTATATAATATATGTAAAGATTCTTATTTTCCATATATCATGTCGATAATTTGGATGTATCATATGATATATGATCAATTGCATGAAACTTAACCACGTTCCAATTATTTTGGACACAATTGTATATCAGTCTATACCGGCCGATGTGATATCTTGATATATCGGTAAGTTCTTAAAGGCCGCAATTTATAAAGTCCCAAGCCTAAACGGCTTAAGTCAAAGTGCATATAGAAGCAATAAAAGCGCCTGACCTGGGAATACCCTGTTATCAGCTCAGAGCTATCATAGCATCTGCTTGAACTTCCGCTCAGATATACACACACTCACACTCACAATTACTTTCGATATGTGTAACTTTCATTATATTTTTCTTTATAGACGTAATATTGTCATACACATATTTAAGCTACATATTAACTAGACAGTAGCCAAGGTCCATTGACGTGCTAATGCAATTTGGCAATTGGCCAATCGATCAGTATCCAAACACCACTGACTAGCACAACAAAACCAAAACAAACAACAACAAAAAATTAAAATATTTAGTTTTTTAATCGCATTGCAACAGCTGAAAATAAACTCACTCGCTTTCACTTGGAGCACTCCAAAAAATATTTACAAAACTTAACAAAAGCCAAAAAAAAAAAAATTTGTATCAAAATTTATTTAAGTGTAACCGAAAACGAATTGAAAATCTGGCCGAGCACCGAGCATAAAAATGTTTTTGGATTACTTGATTTAAACGCACGCGAAAGAGAACTAAACGCAGCGACAGCCAAATTGTTTAAGCTCTATGCAGCCAAATAAACCAAAAAAAAAAACAACGTAAATAAATAATGCGCTGCCGAGCTGACAGCGGCGTCCGAACCGGACTGCGCACAGTGGTGCCATATTGTAAATTAAGCCCTCAACACGTGAATATGCAAATATTTTAATCTAAATGCAAAAGTAGCTAATCAAAATAGGTTTGAAAAAAGTAAGCTCCTAACATAGATAATTGTATTTAGATATAAAAGTTCTTAAGCTTTGTTTAAATAAACAAAAATCCTTAAAATAGTTTTTAAGCAAAATCTTTTAATTGTGCAAATACTTAATTTAAATTAAATTAAAATTGTTAACACAATAGCTATAAATTCATTATTTAATATCTTTAACGTAACATTGACACTATTTGCTACTAACGTTGAACCACTGTGCTGTCGGAGGCAACGAAGACGACGATAGCGTCTTCGGGCTATTCAAAGTGCAGCACAACGCAAGCAGCAGCAGCTGACCAAGCAAACGGCATCTACGGCGACTGCGCAGCTGCCTAAGCCACGGCATCTACAGTGACCGAGCAGCTGCGTCGCTGCGCCGCTGCACCGCGTGAAGCAACGCCGTTCTCCCTCCCTCTCCCACCGCTATTTCCATTGCTGCAAAGTAGCAAGCGGTGTAAACGGTACCAGCTGCAAATACTGCGACTATGTGAACGCAAGAGCAGGTTTTGCTTTTATTTTATTTTTTTATTTTTCTGCTCTTGCATAAGAGCAGCCGGCGAGCAATAACGAAAGTACATGTACACACAAGCACACATGCATGCACATGATGTAACAATACATGAGCATGCGAATATACTAGTCTGTCAGGCATAAGCAAATGAATGTAATGTGTGCCAAGAAGAACAACGGCGAGCTTAAAGTTCGAGTCTGGAATGTTAAGCAGTTTCTGCGAAACTTATGATAGTTGTGGAGCAAAGATCACAAGTGTCACTCGACTTCAAGTCATAATAACTATAATACATTATATCCGTCTACAGCATCTAATTGCCGAAAGAATAAAGTTGCACTAAGCAAGGCATATTAGTTTTCAGCAAAAGCCTGATGAAGGTAGATCAGTTTCTTAAGATACACACATATGTACATACATATGTATATTCATGTGTATGTATGTATATTGATGAATCGAATTTGTCTTAAAAATCATTTATTTGATGTCTTAGGTATAAGCTTTTAAGTCCTCAGAAATGTTATCTATTTCTAGATATTCTGCACTTGCACTTTCTTTCAAATTTTCTATAACTTCATCTAAATACTACATACATAGATCCACAAAAGATGCCTTTGTCTAATAATAATTTAAATATGGTATAATGTCCAATTTCGGCAATAATAATTTCATTTGCAAACAACCAATATTTACAGATTAAAGCAGATAGCAGATAGTTTATAATATTATAGGCCTAAGCAATACGAGCTCTATTTTTAGACTCTGTTCCCAAAGGGAAAAAGAGTCTATTGGATTTGTGCAATGTCCGTCTTGCTGTCTGTCCGTCTGTCCGTCTGTCTGTATGAACGCGCAGCATTTGGACACTATAGAAGCTAGAGACTTGTAATTTGGAATATATACTCGTGTGTATCCGCGTCAGATCAAGTTTGAGTATTTTTCCGATACGCCCCCAGGGGGCGTGGCAAATCGGGAAATGCTGTATCTATTAAGACTAAAACGCTGTTATTTTAGTCAATATTGCAGTCTAAGAAATGGGATTTAGAATATATATTCGTGTACACCGTTTTAAGATATAGATTATATATCTACGTCCATTGTGGGCGTGGCAAATCGGATAAAACTATATCTTCTACAGCTTTGAAGCTAGAGCATCCAAATTTGGCATGTAGGTTACTGTTGACCTTCCCTTAAGTTAGATCAAAAAGTTATATACCCGTACCAAATCGGGAATATATATATAGTGATTTGTATAAATCTTACAATATTTTGAGCGTATTAAGAGCTAGAGACTTGAAATTTGGAATACATGTGCAAGTAGATCACTCGGAATCAAAAATATATATTATAGATATTTACGCCCATTGAGGGCGTGGCAAATCGGATAAAACTGTATCTCCTACAGTTTTGGAGCTAGAGCATGTGGGATACTGTTGACCTCCTCTTAAGATAAGTCAAAAGTTATGTATCCACGTCTTCTGGGGGCGTGGCAAATCGGGAATTACTATATCTTTTACTAAAACCGTGATAATTTCGGCAATATTTCCGTCAAAAAGTTGGGACTTGGAATATATATACTAGTATCCTACCTCTACCCAAAAATATATGTTATATATAGCTACGCCCATTTGGGGCGTGGCAAATAGGGTAAAACTGTATCTCCTACAGTCTTAGACGTAGAGCATCCAAATTTGACATGTGGGTTACTGTTCATGAAATTTAAATTTACGAAAAAAAAAATAATAATAAATATAATGTAAGCCTCCGTAAAACAAATTCTAGTTGACCTAACTGGGGCTTGAAGCAGGGTCTTCGCTACCACAACGCAAGTCTGTTTAACCAAATCAACACACCAAACTCAATTTGGCGCATAGTCGTGAAAGAGACGCCGTGGTGTAGTGGGTAGAGTCGGTGGCATGCGAAACGCGTGACCCAGGTTCGATTCCCATCGCTGCCGCATGATATTATCATTTATTAAAATGTTTTTTTTTTATTTTTTTATAACTTCTATCTTACTTAATGGATTTTGATAAAACTTTCTGCATAAATCCTTATATTTTATTAAAAATACGGGTTTACCTAAAAAATTAAAAAACTAGAGGGATGGGCTAACTTCGGCCATGCCGAAGTTTGGTAATACCCTTGCAATTGCAAAGGATATAGATACAGTTTTTTCTTATTTGCCACGCCCCCATCAATTGGATATATATAAATTTTGGGCAATCTATTGAGCAGGGCAACAGTAACCTATATATCAAATTTTGAAGCTCTACCTATAAGACTTTGGAAGATATAGTTTTCTCCGATTTGCCACGCCCCCAAGAGGCGGATATATATAATTTTTCATAATTTTGTCGAAACAGGCAAGCCTAACGTCTGTGTCAATTTTTGGAGCTCTAGGTGTAAAATTGTAGAAGATAGAGTTTTATCCGATTTGCCAAGCCCCTAATGGGCGTAGATATATATTCTTTATCTTTTTTTCTAGGGGTGGTTGATACAAATATACGTTTTAAGTTTCAAGTCTCTGGCTTTAACAGCGTCCAAAATATTGAAGGATTTATGTTGAGCACTATATAGACTTTCCCGATTTGCCACGCCCCAAGTAGGCGTGGATATATAATTTTTTGATCAATCTAAAGGAAAGGCCAACAGTATATCACTTTCCAAATTTGGATGCTCTAGCTTTAAAAATGTAGAAGATATACTTTTATCCGATTTGCCACGCCCCCAAAGGGCGTAGATATATAATCTATATCTTTTTGTATTTGGGTGCATATCAGGAGTATATATTCCAAACTTCAAGTCTCTGACTTTAATAACGTCGAAGTTATCCCACTAAAACATTTCTTAAAACCGATCTGTCCTATGGGAGCTATAGGATATAGTCATCCGATCCGGATGATTCCGAGATATACAATGCCTGCAGCAGATTCCAGCCTATGTGCAAAATTTTTGTAGCTCTTATAGTCTCGGAGGAGATTGCGTTGATCCAGACAGACGGACAGACGGACAGACGGACATGGCTATATCAACTTAGCTCGTCTTGCTGATCAAGAATATATATACTTTATATCGGTCGGAGATGCTTCCTTCTCTGCGTTGCAAACTCCTGACCAAAATTAATATACCCTTTTTGCAAGGGTATAAAAATGTAAATTTGGCTTTATTTGCAACTGAACTTTTATGAAATTGATTTTGTCAAATGTGGAGCCAGTATCCAAAATATATAATAAAAACCAAAATAGTATTTTATTTTAAAAAAGCTATATGTAAAATTTTATGACTGTAGCTAAATTGATGCTCAAAAAAGGGATCTCAATAATCTCGCATTCAAACATACGGAAAGACGGACGGACGGTCTACATATTTATTGAGCCTACACACCTTTAACAGGAACAGAGTCTGACGCAGTCGGTGGCGCCCGACTGCAACGTTCTTACTTGTTTCTATTGAAAAAAAAAAAAATCAATTGATTTCAAGTTTACAGTTTTCTTAGTTTTGTTTCTCTAAATTCCATTTATTGTAGCAAATAAATATTTTGGCCATTAAGAGCAAAGTGTTAAACCTGATAAATTGAGAGCTTTCAGTTTTTCCTCAATAGAAGTCATTAGTGCACGACTGCTTGATACACTGCACCAACTACTATCTTTCAGTTGACTCGAGAGCTCTTTACCTGAATAACTTTTGTTTTAACGCAAAAAAATGTCTTATATGTCATATATTTCAAAAACAAACATGATTACGTTTTGATTGATAACCTAATTTCTACATAGATATTGGTTGAACATGGGTATTTTGACACTTCAAAAATGGGAATTCAGGGTATAATGTTTTTACTAAAAAATATGTAACAAGGCAGAAGTAGGCGTAGACAACACTTAATAATCTAGATATGGATTGATTAGTCTATAGATCCCTGTCCGTTTTGTTTGTATGTAAGAAATTTTGGATGAATGTAATTCTATAGCACGCTTTTTTCATCTATATTTCATACATAGATTTCCCAAAAGTATACAAAAGTTACGAGTACTCTCTCTTCATAGGAGTTGAGGGTATCTGCTAGTCGGGCATGCGTGACTCGAGCACTGTTATTTGTTTAATGTTATAGATGAGCTCCCCTCCCACAATCTACCTTTGCTGAGCTCTATTACACCTACTCTCGGCCATTGGCAGTGGGAACTGCAAACCAAAGGCCGGCTGACCACACTGCCCCCAATAATAGGCGAGACAATTTCTGATCAACTTTTATGGCATTTAGTTCAAAAATGCCAACGGACTATGGGCGCTGGCCAGCTCAAATGGGGTGCGTATGTGCTCGCCGCAACTGTAAATTGTTATATAATGAATAAAAATGTATTTGTAATATATGTTTAATGCGTTTCAATTAAGCTTAAGTGATTTGTACTTTGGTTCAGGCAATGAAACTGGCCGTGCAGCGCCATCTGTTGGCGGCAACTAAGCTAAGCCGCGCAAAGCCGCACAGCTTTTTGTGTGTGGTTCAGTTGTTGTGTATTCGCTTTTGCCGAACATTTTGTTATTGGGACATAAATGCAATATGCATAACGTAATATGCAGTTGCCAAAATGTCGGCTTTTGGTATTTGTAAAAATATTTTATCGGCTTCGTGTTTTTCAATATTTTTGCGTATTAAAAATACATGTATATTCATTTTCGTACCGCAAAAACAAAAAGCTAAAACACAAAATTGAATCAAATATTGCTCTAACTGAAAGTGATCGACTTTAACATACCCTGAGAAAGCTTCGTGCGAACCTTGAAATGGAAATCATATTTTGTATGCTTAAACAATCAAGTGCTACAGCTAAAATTGACTGACTAGGACATACCCCGTAGCCAGTTAGGAGCTTAATCTATAGTCAACTAATTTCTACTTTCCAGAGATTTGCAATATTTCTTTGACACAAGTAAGTTCCTTGAACCTGTTTGTAAAATATTTTTATACCCTTGCAAAAAGGGTATATTAATGTTGGTTAGGAGTTTGCAATGCACAGAAGGAAGCATCTCCGACCATATAAAGTATATATATTCTTGATCAGCAAGACTAGCTGAGTTGATATAGCCATGTCCGTCTGTCTGTCCGTCTGTCCGTCTGTCTGTCTGTCTGTCTGTCTGTCTGTCTGTCTGTCTGTCTGGATCAACGCAATATCCTCCGAGACTATAAGAGCTACAGAACTGAAATTTTGCACATAGGCTGGAATGTGCTGCAGGCATTGTATATCTCGGAATCATCCGGATCGGATGACTATATTCTATAGCTCCCATAGGACAGTTCGGTTTTAAGAAATGTTTTAGTGGGATAACTTCGACGTTATTAAAGTCAGAGATTTGAAGTTTGGAATATATACTCCTGATATGCACCCAAATACAAAAAGATATAGATTATATATCTACGCCCTTTGGGGGCGTGGCAAATCGGATAAAAGTATATCTTCTACATTTTTAAAGCTAGAGCATCCAAATTTGGAAAGTGATATACTGTTGGCCTTCCCTTCAGATTAATAAAAAAATTATATATCCACGCCTACTTGGGGCGTGGCAAATCGGGAATGTCTATATAGTGCTCAACATAAATCTTCCAATATTTTGGATGCTGTTAAAGCCAGAGACTTGAAACTTTGAACAAATATTTGTATCAACCACCCATGGAAAAAAAGATAAAGAATATATATCTACGCCCATTAGGGGCGTGGAAAATCGGGAAAAACTAAATCAATATTTTTGCGTATTAAAAATACATGTATATTCATTTTCGTACCGCAAAAACAAAAAGCTAAAACACAAAATTGAATCAAATATTGCTCTAACTGAAAGTGATCGACTTTAACATACCCTGAGAAAGCTTCGTGCGAACCTTGAAATGGAAATCATATTTTGTATGCTTAAACAATCAAGTGCTACAGCTAAAATTGACTGACTAGGACATACCCCGTAGCCAGTTAGGAGCTTAATCTATAGTCAACTAATTTCTACTTTCCAGAGATTTGCAATATTTCTTTGACACAAGTAAGTTCCTTGAACCTGTTTGTAAAATATTTTTATACCCTTGCAAAAAGGGTATATTAATGTTGGTTAGGAGTTTGCAATGCACAGAAGGAAGCATCTCCGACCATATAAAGTATATATATTCTTGATCAGCAAGACTAGCTGAGTTGATATAGCCATGTCCGTCTGTCTGTCCGTCTGTCCGTCTGTCTGTCTGTCTGTCTGTCTGTCTGTCTGTCTGTCTGTCTGGATCAACGCAATATCCTCCGAGACTATAAGAGCTACAGAACTGAAATTTTGCACATAGGCTGGAATGTGCTGCAGGCATTGTATATCTCGGAATCATCCGGATCGGATGACTATATTCTATAGCTCCCATAGGACAGTTCGGTTTTAAGAAATGTTTTAGTGGGATAACTTCGACGTTATTAAAGTCAGAGATTTGAAGTTTGGAATATATACTCCTGATATGCACCCAAATACAAAAAGATATAGATTATATATCTACGCCCTTTGGGGGCGTGGCAAATCGGATAAAAGTATATCTTCTACATTTTTAAAGCTAGAGCATCCAAATTTGGAAAGTGATATACTGTTGGCCTTCCCTTCAGATTAATAAAAAAATTATATATCCACGCCTACTTGGGGCGTGGCAAATCGGGAATGTCTATATAGTGCTCAACATAAATCTTCCAATATTTTGGATGCTGTTAAAGCCAGAGACTTGAAACTTTGAACAAATATTTGTATCAACCACCCATGGAAAAAAAGATAAAGAATATATATCTACGCCCATTAGGGGCGTGGAAAATCGGGAAAAACTATATCTTTTACAATTTTACACCTAGAGTTCCAAAAATTGACACAGACGTTAGGCTTGACCGTTTCGACAAGATTATGGAAAATAATATATATCCGCCTCTTGGGGGCGGTACAGCTTCAAAATTTGATATATAGGTTACTGTTGCCCTGCTTAATAGATTGCCCAAAATTTATATCTATCCAATTGATGGGGGCGCGGCAAATCAGAAAAAACTGTATCTATATCCTTTGCAATTGCAAGGGTATTACCAAACTTCGGCATGGCCGAAGTTAGCCCATCCCTCTAGTTTTATTATATAATCGATAAAACTTAAATGGAATATCAAAAAAAAATGTTTAATCGTTAATAAAATGTCCCCGGTTATTGAAGTCCCTTTATTTTTTTCAAAGTTATGATAGATTGAAATTTCCTCGAATCATCTATGTATTCTGGAACTTTACATGTCCAAAATTTGGTTGATTCTGCCATGATTTTAGACCAAAAATTAGACCTTTCCAAAAACTTCTATGAAATATGTTTTTATGCCAATATTGATATTGGTATTCGCTTAAAAATGCAATTTGGCGATTCTAAGAAAAGTTTTTTTGACACAAGTAAAGGGGGACACTTGTATAAAAGTCATAATTTTTTGAAAAATATTTTTTTTACTATAAAATCGATAATACTTAAATGGAAAATCAAAGAAAATGCTTAATCATGAATAAAATATTCTGGATCCTTGAAATCCCTCTACGTTTAGCAAAGTTATGATAGATTAAAATTTCCTCGAGTCATCTATGTATTCTGGGACTTTACATTTCCAAAATTTGGTTGATTTGATATTTGACCAAAAAATTAGACCTTTTCAAAAACTTCTTTGAAATATGTTCTTATGCTAATATTGATACTGCTATTCGTTTAAAAATTCAATTTGGCGATTCTATAAAAAGTTTTTTTGACACAAGTAAGGGGGGACACTTGAATAAAAGTCATAATTTTTTTTTTAAATATTAATCTGTTATAAAATCGATAATACTTAAATGTGAAATCAAAAAAAATGTTTTATTATGCATAAAATGTCCTCGGTCATTGAAGTCATTATGTTATTTAATACATTTCAGTTGAAATTTTCGTTGAACTGCGATTTGAATCGAGAATACATATTCTTAGAAAACACAATTTGGCAGGTAAGCTCTTATCACGGCCAACACAGGTTTGTTTTGTTTTGATTTGAATACCACTTCCCCACTTCCAAGAGATTATAACGGACAACTGTCAACTGCTTGACAAGCTTAAGCCGTCTACCCATCAACTCATCAATTATTCCAACGCTTCCAGCGACCAACTGTTGCTTTTATCTCTTCCATGTGCTCGCTACCCCCACCTCTGCCCACGACGCTTGTCGTTCGTTCAAACTCACCACAGCTGAGCAGTCGCGACAAACTTGAAACTCAACACAATGTTTAGGTTCGTGCTTTCAGTACGCCTCAGCCGTTCGTATGAAACTCATCGTTGGCTGCGTTCGCAGGCTAAATACATTCCACTATGAAATTCTCTTTTCCCTTTGAGGCGGCTCTATTTACATAGGCCACTTATTCACCCACACACCACACACACAGACACACACGCAGACACGCGTGCATAGAGATAACAATGAAAATATAATTTTAGTGCCTAGTAAAAATCCATAGTGGACATCACTTTTGTTACGCTTCGCTTTGCTTTGCGTGCAGCCAAATAAAAGATAATAGAATTGGCAAAAAAAATAATGATGATAATAAATAGTTGGAAGAGCTAGGACTTTTGCTCTATTGTATGGCTAGCCCTTTTTTTATAAAACGCCGTCCCCGAAAAAAAAACAGAAAAAACTATGAAAATGATATCGACGCGGGCGCAAGTCAAATTTAATTTCACGCTTAGGAAGTTCTTTCCGTTAGATCTCGTAAAAAATATATAAAATAAAAATGAATTTCTAATAAAAATAAAACAAAAAGTGGAGCCATATACCAATCGAATGTATTCAAAAGTCTTGCCACTCGCATGAACAATGGGTCGGCAAAATGGTATATGCATATATAGATTATCTATCAAAAACACACACACATACACATATATATGTATATTTCCATATATGTATATATAGTTGATGTTCGTGTCTATGCATATTTCAGTTGGAAATTAAAGCTTTACATTCTTCTATTAGTGCTCGGCAGATGGGTGCACTAAGTGGTTCAGGCAACAGCAGCATAACGGGAATCCGGGTTCGAATCCTAGTCAAGTTTATTGGCCTAATAGCTGTTGTTATATGCAGAGTAGATTCATAGTATTTACGGCCTCTATACAAAATATAATTATAGCAGCAAGAGGTCTTCCAAGCAGAAACGGATCTAAGGAGATGGATAAGAGATTACTAAAAGAGCTCAGACAACTTTTTAGTAATCGAATGTAGTGCACGAATCAAACATATATTTTGTTTCTAAATATGAGTTCCAAGTCTTCCAATACGTAATGACTTATACCAAATACCCTGGATAGCTCCTAATGTTCATTTTTAAAAGAGACAAATATCCAAACAAGTCAGAACGCTTTAGTCGGGTCTGCTCGACTAGGAGATCCCCTGAACCAAGTCCAAAGTGATTTTTTAAGCAATCTAGCTTACATCTTTTATCTATACATATGCGTGCACACGCACACGTACACATATACACATGCACACACAAGCAGTGTAAATGATTTAGCGGCTGTGGCAGTGTGTAAATAATTTAGCGGCTCCGCTTGGACTGTATTCTGGACAGCTCTACGAGAAGTTGATGATTAAATAACTTCAATTCTAAATGTACTTTCTTAATGAAAATTTCAGGACGTAATATTAATATGCAAAGGTGCTTATTTGCGAAATCCAAACTCCCTAGTATTTGAAATACACTTTTTTCAGTTTTGGGGCTATTGACGGGAAGTATCCAATGTCTAAAATATTCATTATCTGTATTTACATCACAGAAATATGCATAGTAAATTTGGTGGCTCTAGATTTTATGGTCCTTAAGTTATGGCTTAAAAACGAAGTTAAAATATCGATTGCTATCGATAATAAGGAAATAGGATAAGCTATCGAAAAAATTTAATTAGATAAAGACTAAAACTCTCCCTTTCTCTCTCTCTCTCTCTCTCTCTCTCTCTGATTTTGTTCGTATGCATGTCTTCATTTGAATCTAAAGAATAGACTGAGTTGAGAAAGGTAGATTTTTTCACTCAATGCAATCATTACATAACGATTAAGTCTAGTAAGACCCATCTATTAATAAGTCTCGTTTTTTCAATATCTAAAACGTAGAAACACGAAAGATCTTAAAAAATTCGAATCATTACATCATTGAGACTCTATTTCAGTAATAGTTTATATTTCTTCAAACTATTGAAAAAAAATTACATATATCATTTGATTTCTAGAAACTTAAGATTTCTAGACACATCGATTAAGGATATTCAAAATATGTATATTTCGGAATGCGGAAACTGCTGAAAGGAAATCGTGCAGCCTCATTCGAAACACAAGCGTCTACTGACTAGAAGATACCCTGCATTCTTCTATATGCATATGTATATATACAGAAATGGAGGCACACATAGGTAAGTGATAAGCTTGATGAAAATCCCCCCAAATATATATAAACCTATAATTATACCCTGTAAATTAAACAGGAATATATATATGTGTACTTATATAATTGACTGAGGGGGCTGCCCCTCTTCTTTATATATATATATTATTATTATTAAGCTTTATATATTATTAATGTGATGTAAACTCTTTAATCTTGGAAACTACAAGCGGCAAAAAACAAATACAAAATATTTTAAAATTTTCTTTTTATGTCTTATGACATTTTCATAATACCGTTAAAAAGAGATTTTGCGATCATATTTTAGGCATAGCTCGAAGATTGTAGAAGCTGGAAATACACAGTTTGGTACGCGGACTCTGGCAAACCTTTCGCGGATAATAAGAGACTTTTTTTTAAATGACAATTTAGACTTAGCATGATGATTTAGGCGCAGAGAATGTAGTCTTGGCAATAGATTGGTATTTTTTCTCTCCATCAAGTAAGTTGAAAGCATTATTAGCAAGTAAGAGAGTTGTACAGCTAACTTTAATCAAATTTTGATTCTATGGGCGAACCATAAACTTTTTAAGACTATCAGTAGAGGACATCAACAGTGATCTAACTGCAAAAGTTGGTTAAAGATGTGTAAGATATAGGTTTTTTTCGATTTGCCATGCCCCCAAAAGGGAGCAAAAGGAAACAGACGGACATTACACAAATATGCTCTTTACACTTAGTGAGCGAGTAAAAATAAATTATGCATATATATTTTGAGTTTTGTCTTAGTCATTGCATGCTCTTAAGATAGATAGATTTTAGGAATAATATTATAAGCGAAAAGAGTTTCTATGTGAAACTCCCTTGTAGTCATTTCAGATGGGCAGTGGGCAAAAGAATGTATATATTGTATATATATATATATAGACGTTGCCATCAGGACAGATATAAACAAAGAAGTTTGTTGCTCACTTTTATGGGCAGCAGCATTAACATCAACGTACTCGCCTGCTGGCGAGTCTTTTCAGCCAATTTAAGTGTCTTACAATTTTGCGCATTGTCTCCGTTTTTGCGCTTATATATCGTACGTTCCACTGGAACATCTCTTCACTCGCTCCACGCCCAACGCTTCTGTCATTGCTAAGCTTAAGTTGTTGCAGCATTTTGTTGTCACTGCTGCCGCTCGGCGCCTGGTTAAAAGCATCTTAGCGCTGGCAACAGCATATCAACTGCCACATACAGTGCACGAGCCCATAGTCCACATTGGACACACACACACAGACACACACACACACAGACATGCTACAAGGACAACAGGCAGCAACACGTTGAGCCTCGCCCGCAGACCCAGAGAGTGCCAGAAGGATATCTCGTCCTAGTCGCAGCAGTCGTAATCTGCTGCGTTTAGTTTATTGCCGCCCATTTGTTAAAACAAAGCGCTGCCAACGAGAAGAGTTTATGATGCGCTTTGCTTAAAAGTTATTAACTAAATTGTATACGCTTGAAATTGAATGCTGCGGAACGGCTCTTTGTTTTGGCCGGAAACTTAATCGCTTCAAGTAGAGCAAAAGCGAGCACTCTGCAATCATCGCAGCATCGCAAGTGAGAAGAAAGAGAAAAAACACACACACACGCACACACAGACATAGCACAGAAGCTGGATAAGATGTGCCCCGGGGCCAGGTGCTTGGGGCACCTGAGCGGCCAGTAGCTGTGGGCTCGATAATAAAGCAAAAGTTGCAACACAATATTTCAGTGTCATTAAAAATCCAGAGCACACTAAGGGGCGGGGGTCGGTCACTGGGACTGGGGCGTGGCATCAACGCCAAACCATGCATATAAATTGTGTGCAGCGACAGCAGTAAGAAATTGCCAAAGGCGAAGCTAAAAAGTCTCTCACAACTTAAGCGAAATATGCAACGTAAGATACTCTGAGAGACTCTCTCACTCTCTCTTTCTCTCTCTCCCCATCTCTCTCTCTACACACACACACACATCCAAATATACATTTGAAGGTGTCACAAAAATTTCGTTCAATTGCTTTCATATCTCTGGTGTTTTATCTTTAGCTTTTTTTATACCCTGAACCCATTGAAAATGGGAAATCAGGGTATAATGGTTTTGCAAAAAGTATGTAACAGGCAGAAGGAGGCGTGGCAGACCCCACAAAGTATAGGGTGACGAGCTGAGTCGATTTAGCCCTGTCCGTCTGTCTGTCCGTCCGTCTGTCCGTCTGTCCGTCCGTCTGTCTGTCCGTATGTATGAACGCGTCGATCTCAGAACCTATAAGAGCTAGAGACTTCAAATTTTGCATGATGGTCTGTGTATACAGCGAAAATATCGAGTTTGTTTTAGATATTCGATAAATTTTTCCGTTTCAATGTTATCGATTTAAAACGTTATCAAGATTCAGTTTTTTGACCATATCTTTTACATATTTTTAGCTACAGCTACCAAATTTTGTTTTTAGCTTTTTATAAATAAAATACATTTTCTATTTTTTCATATTTTGGATACAGGCTCCACATTTTACAAAAAAAATTTATTAAAAAAAAAATTATCAAAGCCACAATTTAATTTTTTTAAATTTTTGAGTGAAAACCGTATCTTCAATAAATTAATAGCATTCAATGCAGAAATTGCATTCAAATCCGTTAAGTAATACAGAAGTTATTAAAGGAAACATTGTAAAAGCACGCGGAAGCAGCCTGTACGTGTGCACACATACATTCAAATCAACTACGCAGTAATCTACGCGCGTTTCTTTGTGCATGGTATTTATATGTGTACATGTGTATACAAATGTGTGCATGTGTATATGTGTGCATGTGTGTATGTGTGCATGTGTATTTGCGCTCAGAGGTAATATGTATAGATAAAATATGTAAGCTAGGTTGTTTAAAACATCAGCTCGGACTTGGTTCAGGGGATCTCGTAGTCGGGCAGACCCGAATAGAGCTTTCTTACTTGTTTCTCTTCAGATTCGCCTAAAAAGCAATTTTTAAGTCATTTTTAAAACTGCTTTAGTCGACAGTGCATGAATTGGAAATACCCTGTAAGTTGCAGGCATTAAGGCATTAATTTAATTTGTGCATAGTTTTATCGGCATTATCTCTTTCAAAATATTTTAGAGAACTTTTATATAAACATGATTTTGATTATAATTGATAATTGAAGCTTAAAAACATATCCTGACAAAGTGATAGTGAAGCTATAATAGTTTGATATATTCTCTTCTCTGTTTGCAAAAACTGATATATAATTTGATTGAGAATAATCAATCATCTACAAAAATAGATATATATCGATTTACTATAATCGATTATCTACAAATATATATATATATTAATCGATTTGCAATAATCGATCATCCACAGAAATAGATTTATATCAATTTACCATAATCGACAGTCTACAAAAATCGATATGTACCGATTCAGAATAATCCATAATCAATTTGAAGTATCAACATCAAACTTAAAGTCTGGCTCTAAACTAAAGTCTGCCGTCCTTTGATCAACTAGTTTATTCCACCATATTTTGTCCGTCTTTAGTCTAGAGACAGTCAGACTTTAGTTTATATATATATATATATGTATATATATATATATCTTTGTAGAGTATTTTATTATTATTACTATTTTATTTTGCCTTTTCCCAAGTATATGTAAGTATATTTCATAAAATATTTATTTATATAAATATATAAAAATAAGAGTAAGATGTTCTCTGAATTTGTAACATTTTAGAGCAAGTTTCGTATTATTGTAATCTAAATTCCTTTAATGAATGAAAATAAAGAATAATTGAAAGGAATCTCAGCTATGGATTAACTCCTTTTAATTAGAATTTTCGATTAGAGATTTATCAAGTCAAATACGATATCAGAAAGTGAGCTTTTGCAGTCAAATTTTTATATGCCTCTCACAATTGCCATTGAAGAGGAAGATGACTCTGGCTGCTTTTGGGTCCATTAAGCGTCGCAGTTTCCACTTGTCAAATCGAGCGTTTCTTGCAAAATTCTGCCCAGGTTTTCTCGGACATTTCTGCATGTGTCGGTGACATTCTTTCATTTGTGGTTTGCCTCTGGCTCGTACTGAATTGCAACTTGTTGCTCCGGCAATTTGTTTCGGCTCCGGCAGGACGACTCTGCCAATTGCCTATGCATATGCAATTCATTTGCATTGCCAACGAACAAAGCTCAATTACTGCTTGCTTTTACATATATGTATATTGTATGAATCTTTTTCTGAATTGACCAAATATTAGGTAAAAATATAATTTAATCTAAATTATATGTATGCATATATTTATATACATATATAAAGACAGATCAAGAATTTCCATAATCTTATATCTATATAAATTGTACATACTCTATATAAATTTATAGCACATTTATAGCCTACTTTTATGGCATAGCTGTGATTTTCAGATCTCTTTTTCGCATTTCGCAAATTTGAAACTGTCTTTTCTGTAAGCTTAGCTTGGCTAAGTGAAGCCAGTCTATTGGCATTCGATTGGCATTCAAGAATTTTAATTCTAAAATTTAAAAACAAGATCGCTCTAGTCGGGTCTGCCCGACTATGGGATCCTCTGAACCAAGACCGAGGCAGTGTTTTTAACAATCTACCTTACATCTTTTATCTGTATATATTACTCTCTGCATGCACACATACACGCACACATATACACATGCACACACAAGGAGTGTAAATAATTTAGCGGCTGTGCTTTGGCTGCATTCTGTGCAGTACTATGAGAATTGGTTTGTTAAAAAACTTCGGTTATATATGTACTTTCTTAATGAAATTTTCAGCACAAAATATTGACATCTAAATGTGTATATATGTATGTGAAATTCCAACTCTATAGTGTTTGAAATACGTTTTTCCCACTTTTGGGGCTAATGGGGGTCGGTATCCAAAGTCTGAAATATTCATAGTCTGTATTTTCATCACTGAAACCTATATAGCCAATTTGATGTCTCTAGCTATTATGATCTTTAAGTTATAGCCTAAAAACAAATTCAAAATGTCGATTGATATCGATAATAAATAAATAGGATGAGGTATCGAAAAAAAAATTGTTCTGCGTATGCTATACAAGAATATATATTTCAAATTTCAAATCTCTAGCTCAGACGGACGGATGGGCAGACGGTCATGTCTAGATCCACTCAGCTCGTCGTTCTGATCAACATTTTTGACCAAAAATTTTACATAGCTGTAACATTTCTGAATGCTGTACGATTTAAAAAAAGTGATATGAAAAGTGATTGTAGCTCGGCTAAACGAAGTCCGATCTTCCAAAAATACACATCTGTTCAGTTAATCAGTATTCAATTATTCAAGTTGTAAAACTTAAGCAAATTTGAAAAAAACAAAACAGTTTAATTTGGTTAATTCTCGAATCCAGAATATTTCACTAATATTTTTAAATACTTTTTGATATTTGCCGCAAATTGTTGTTGGTAACAAGGTTAAACCAACAACTTCCAACCTTATAAAGGTTTAAGATCAAGATAAGAGAACATTTTCTATCTTCCATTCAAAAATAGAAACTAATTTAATTTATTTTTTGATTAAATCGGAAATATTTCAGATTAGCTATTTGTCTGTGCATATAGAAATATAGTTTTGTATCTCTGTCTTCTCGCGCTGAGCACTTTAATTTGTTTTTTTTTTGTCAATTTGTTTACTAGCGGGCATTAAAATTTTGTTGTTTAATATGTAACGCACTTCAAAAGACGTTTGCTGCTTTCTGAAGATATAGCTTCTTGAGCAGTCAAGTCTCTTTAAAAGATCTCATCTGATAGTAAAAGGATCTTCGATATGAGTTAAAAGTTAACGATATTTTTGCAAAAGGAATGTTCCGAAATCCAGTTTGATTCCTAAATGATTTCTTGTAGCTCTTTGACCTTAATGACAAACTTATAACAGTGTATCTGTTTGTCGGACATGCTCGACTGGAGAGCAATTTCATCTATGTGTTTTTTGTTGTGTTGCACCTCACTGGGGACTGGCTTGCTGACTTGTTCAGCTCGTTGCTTGGGCGCTCGATTGGCGGATGTGCGCTCTTAGTAGAAATTGCATTTTGAAATTGAGTGCAGGACGCAGGGCGCAGGACGCAGGACACTGGTCGCCGAACACTGTCCAGCGACTTGGAAGGCGACGCGTTAATATTTCATCTTTCATGCTCACTTGCATTTACACCTACATTGTGGCCAAGACTGCTTTGAGGGAGGCGTGGGACGTGGCTGGGCGGCCAGAACAATGGCCAGACCCCACGGCGTGTAATCAAAAGAAAACGTTGCCTCCGGCTGCACGGCGCACGTCGCACGTCGCACGTCGACCTGCTGCTGCTGCTGCTCGGCCGTCTTCTCGAGCGCCAGCACGGAGGGCGTTCCAGAGCCAACGACGACGACCATGACGCCGACACCAGCTGCGAGTTATTTACAGGCAGTGGCAGAGGAGGGCCGTTTTTTCGCAGGCACAAGCCAAAAGAGCGTCCTTCTACAGCTTTAACACATCGCCGGAAGCATTTAAATGTGTTTTTGTGTAAGCGTGTATCGTCCAACCAGCTACCAGCAACCAGCAACTAAAATATTTCCGTTATTAAGCTAAAGAAACACTTAACTTTGCCAGGATCACGTTGGGACGATGCCAGGTGCACCAGGTGTAATACTGAGGGTCTCTACGTCAAACAGCGTATGGGATCTTTGCCTCGTAAACAGAACCTGTTATTACACACCCACACACACCCACACACACCCACACACACCCACACACACACACACACACACACACACACACACACACACACACACACATACACACACACATACCGTAAGCTGTACACTTTATGTCCATTTTCTAGCCTTAGGCTCACAGTATGGAATATGCATTCGTGAATAACTTCGATCCTTACCCAAATTGTTGGGTCTGAGAAATGGTAATTGAATGTTGTAGCAATCGAGTCTTAGTACTTTTTAAGACTAATAAAGTTATCTTTCTATTGATTCTTGTTGATTTCGTATGAGACCTACCTATGATTCGACATGCACTTGATACTGCACAGAAGAAAGGAGACGGACTTAAGCCAAGAAGACATTTCCCTCTTCAGGTAAAAGTTTTTATACCCTTGCAAAAAGGGTACATTCATTTTGGTCAGAAGTTTGCAAAGCACAGAAGGAAGCACCTCCGCCCATATAAAGGATATATATTCTTGATCAGCAAGACTAGCTGAGTTGATATAGCCATGTCCGTATGTCCGTCTATCATCTCTACATATCCAGCTGACTTGATAGTCATATCCGTCTGTCCGACTGTCTGGATCAACGCAATCTCCTTCGAAACTGTTGAAGGAGGAGTCTGAAATTTCGCAGATAGCCTGCAATCTGCTGCAGGAATTACAGGAATATCTCGGAGTCATATGGATCGGACGACTTTATCTTATAGCTCCCCAAGGAAAGATCGGGTTTAAGAATTGTTTTTAAGCCGAAGACTTCGGCGCTTTTGAAGTCTTAGACTTGAAATGGAGCATATAATCGTGAGTATCATCCCCAATCAATATTATATAGTATATATAGCTACGCCCATAAGCAAATCGGGTAAAACTATGTCTTCTACAGTCTAAAAGCCAAGTTTGGAAAGTAAGCTACTGTTGACCTCCTCTTAAGATTGATAAAAAGTTAAATATCCCCGCCTACTAGGGGCATGATCTTTTCTTGGCAAATCAGAGAAAACTATATTTATGTCCATTACAATTGCAGGGGTATTTAAAAACCTCGACATTTCCAAAGTTAGCACATCCATCTTGTTATAATTTAATTAATTTGTTGAAATGCAAAGACTTAAGTTCGAGGCCAAGCAGCATTGAAGTTTTCTCTGGAAACAGTCAAGTAACCAGAGTATTGAGCAGTTAGTCACACCCGTTTGTACGTTTTCATTTGTGTTTTGTTTCTTTGTTGCTGTTTCTATGGCTGTTGCTGTTGTTGCTGTCAATACCGCCAATGATCCTGTTGACGTTGTTACTTTTGTGATGTGCTCAAGGATGTTGTTGTTGTTGTTGCTACTGTTGTTGCTATTGTTATTGCTGATTTTGTTGTTGGTGCCGCTGCTGCTGCTGTTGTTATTTTACTTTAGTGCAAGCGCCACTGACATTGATGATGATTATTGGGAGTAAATAGAATTGAAAGTGCGCCCGCCACTGGCAAAAGCTCGTTTTGGGCTGAGGACACGTGAGCTGCTGCTGTCTCCTACACGCTGAGATACCCAATACCCCTGTGTGTGTGTGTGTATGTTTGCTTTTGCATAATGCGCGCAAATAAATTGCAAAATCAATTGAGCGGTAAAATAGTTTTCCTAACAACTCGCTGCTATTGAGTGAAAGTCCTGCCTTCCTTCGGGCACAGCCTCTGTCTCTGTCTCTTGCTCCACCTCCGATTTAGCTTTAGACACTGTCACGCCTATTGGGAACGCCTTCAACTTGAAATTGAAGTCTGCAGGCAATGCAAATTACAGGGTAGAGTGCAACACGACAACTTTAGTTCGTCACGCTGGCAACTCGAGCACAAGGCCATCAAAGCATTCCCATGGACTCGAATAAGCAGAATAATAAGGGCGCACTCCTCGGCCTATGGGTTCCGTAAGTGACCCTGTCAATCAGGCACAATGAACACGGACTATCCGGGTTCGAATCTCACTGACTGCTATAGTAAATACATAACATTAATAAATAAATAAAATATTGGAAAATTTCTAGATCGAATCATATTTATTTTTATCTGTCAAAATGTTATTGAGAGTAGGATAATGAATGATATCCTGAATAAAGATAAGAAGCTGAAGGCTGATTTCATATATACAGAAACAATCATATTGCGTTTTCATTTAAGTGACTAAGAAAATATATATATACATACATATACATAGGTACTTATTTATATTATATATATATGTATATATAAGACAACAATTTTGTTGAAAAAGAAGAAAAATAAAGAGAAAAGTGAGCAGAAATAAAAAGAAATACTTCTAAAGAGATTAAAGAAGTATTTCTATATAAGAAGTATTCTATATATATATATATATACATATATATAAATATAATGTTTCTGTGTGCTCATCTCATATGTGTATATACTTAATGTATTTGCACATATTAATTGTTATTTTAATAAAAAAAAAACAAAGATAATATCATGACACAGTTTTATTTTATTTATTCAATAAATTGATTCGTTTTATGACAAATTGCAAGGAAGAATAACTATTTGCTACACATAACCTTGGCTTTATCAGCTATATGCTCAGTTCAATCAGATCAGATAGCTGCAAATACCAATATTATTCAATCATCATTTATAAAAGTTTATATTGAGTTTTAACCAAGAATTGTTTAGTCATTTTCTCACAGCTGCAATAACAAAGATTGGAACTTGCTTTAATGCACTCAAACACACACAGAATGCCTTTCCTGAAGGCCAAGAGCTGAGCTGAGCGGCGTTTTAAAAACAATTAGTTTGTCGTACAATTTAGCTGCAGAGATCATAAAGTTCTGGGCCACCGCTTAAAGCCAGCTTATTGCGAGCTTAAGCTTTAGCTGAGACTCTTGACATGGCTTTTGTGTCATGACCAGCTCGTAAGATAATGCTTCACAGCATTTACAGGGGGGCGAGGGATGTGGGGAGCAGGTAACGCTACCCCATCATACCTTTTATACTATTGAAAATGGGATTTCAGGGTATAATGGTTTTGTGACAATGTATGTAACAGGCAGAAGGAGGCTTGGCAGACCCCAAAAAGTGTGTATATTCTTGATCAGGACAACGAACTAAGTCGATCTAGCCATGTCCGTCTGTCCGTCTGCCCGTATGTCCGTGCGTATGATCGCAGCGATCCCGGAAACTACAAAAGCTAGAGATGTGAAATTTTAAATATACTATGTATGTATATTCTTAAATACCATTCGCACAACTAGTTTATTTCCTCTTCGATAACTCATCCTATTTCCTTATATCGATAAAAATCGATATTTTGACTTCGCTTATAAGCCATAACTTAAAGCCATAGTAAGTGACTTGACTCTGGTAGTCGCGACTAGAGCGTTCTTACTTGTTAATGTTGTTCCATTTGTGATTACAGTAATCGAACTTATACTTTACTAAAATGTTGTATTATTTGGTACATAATGTTAATAAAAATGTTATCAAGCTTAAGTCTCTAAAAACATGGAATATGCGACATATATGTCAAAGAAACTTCTCTTGACAGGTTTTGTATGTAGAATAATATTGACCTTCTTTTCAGATAAATTCTGTTATATTACAGCCATTCGACATTTGAAAAGAGGGAAGAAATGTGAATCAAAATGGTTTTACTGTATATTCCAAGTATAGCTCTAAGCTGATGTCACATGGCACTTACAAATTGTTTATACTGACTTTTTGGAGCCATCTAAGTATCTTGACTTAATTTGAATATTGAATTCATATACATTTACGTATATATGTCAATATGGTAATTTTCTTTGCATAAACTACAATGCAAACTTGTTGCTCATATCAATACGAATCATGTGACATATGCCTGTCATCAGATAGATTTATTTCTATATGCTCTTTGAATAATTAAGGCTGGCAATGTGAGCTATAAAAGTTGTATATAGTAATAAAATCATTCAAAGACTACAGAACAAGCTACTCTTCATTAGGAATTCTACGACTCATAGAGAGCTAAAACGAGCTCATTAGAATTGAAACTTCACGGGGGTTCACTGTGAGAAACTGAATCGACACAGAAAGCAGCTTGGAGTAAAGCTCAGGTGTGTTAAGAGACTCCACTCTCTGGACCTACCCTCCAGACCAAAAGTTCGTCTCCTCCTCGTTGCAGTAATTGCATAATCATTCTTCCTATTCTTCTGCCTGCTGTAAATACCAAATTTAAGCAAATTCTTCACAATTGTTAGCCATTTTAATCCAATATTATATTGTCCTTCTGGGACAGTTTGCAAATTAATAAATACAAAATGAGTTGGTGCGAGAAAAAGTTATTTGATTTCCCAAACTATGCTCAGTATTTACAAGCTTCAGTATGCTCGATTTGAGTAAACGATTATCGACAGCCAGCTGCTGGATCATATATGGTATGTGTGTGCAGAGGGTGGTCTATTTTCGGTTCGCTTCTCTTGTTTTGCCTCGCTGGGTATATAGCAGCAGAGCAGCAATTCGCCCGCTGGGCTGTTCGTTCAGTTTCCGAATTCAATTTTTATACGCTGGTAACTTTTAAAATTTCTAATTAATTTGGCAGGTATCGAATGTTGTTGCTACATGCTACGTACAAAAGGTTGTCCGAATAAAAACAAGTGAAAATACACACACACACAGAGAGAGACGTACGTATACACACAGGGACTGGCAGGAAGTCATTGACGTGCAACAAAGTTCGACCCTGGCTAGCTGCTGGTCCCATGCCCCGAATGTCGCTGTGAGCCATGGCGTATACGCAACGTGCTGGCGGCTGCACTTTACAGTTAATCGTAAAACAAAATGAAAAGCGAAAACAATAAACTGAAATTCAATTTTCGCATTGTAAAACATAATTTTCTACAACTTTACGTCAGCTGGGCTCTCGCATTGGGCACGCCTCGGCTAAAAGGTAGTTAATATTTGCCGTCTACATGAGACCTGTTCTGCTTTTATTTAGCTTGTTCTTGTTGTTCGTTTTCTTGCTCCTGCTGCTGCTCCTGCTGCTGCTGTTGTTGTTCGTCCTGCTGCTGCTGTTGTTGTTGCTCTGTTACATTCCACTTGAGTTGCGAGTTGTTTTTGCTCGGTGCTTCCTGTTTTGAAATTTATGGCGCCGTCGTCGCCAGCGCGGCCGTCGACTTCGCATGAGTTATGCGAGTTGCATTTCTACTGGCTATGCCAGCCGTCTGGCCCAGGTCCTGGCCCTGGTCCTGGCCGAGTCCAGAACCTTGCCCACGTTAAGTGTTAAATTATTTTATGTTCATGTGCACCTATATCAGCATGTAGATGTCAGACAGACGACCCCTTTTACCATTTGACAGTGCCTGGCTCTTAATTATGAACGGCTATTTTAACTAACACGTTAGTCACATTCTAGTACACTGAATGCTTTTTTTATTTTTACGATATTCAACTTAACACCAACAATTTTCTTTGTTGCTATTCTATTCATTAGTTTGCCA
The DNA here is from genome assembly GCA_035045545.1 of Drosophila gaucha. Taxonomy (NCBI): domain Eukaryota; kingdom Metazoa; phylum Arthropoda; class Insecta; order Diptera; family Drosophilidae; genus Drosophila; species Drosophila gaucha. The sequence continues at coordinate 371,227 of JAWNOY010000200.1, read as the reverse complement.
AAAACAATACCCAGAGCTCATATTGTGTAGCCTGCAGCAAAATGTGGCACACACGGCTCACGGCTCACGGCTGGTTGCATATTTCTGGTCGGGACCTCGTTTTTTTTATCTATCGCAAAAACACTAGGAACTAGTTCCGCTCTACTCTCCCCTCTCTCTATCTCTCTTTCGCTGTGTCTATCATCCATTGGGCTCATCGGAAGGGGCAACGAAGGCGTTCCCGACTGCGCCTTCGCCACCTACGCGTCCACGGAGTTCGGCCCAAAGGCTCGCTGGCTGTTGCCGTTGCCGTTAATGTAATTGCCTCGTCTTCGCTTAAGTGCCTGGCGCTAATGCGATTCCGATTCCGGGACCTATCCCAAATCCAATTCCAGAGGCGATCCGGTAGCTGTCGCTGCACGTACGGCTGGCTTGAGGTGGTGTCGAAAAAGAAGTTGCCCTGCATCCGTCGACGGGAGTGAATGCCGAAGAGGGCGCGACGATTATTGTCGCAGCGGCCAGCGGCATACTCGCGATAGCTGACGCACTCGTAGCCTATGAAAGGGTATTGCGGGTCCATTGACTGCCGGAAGAAAATAGCAGCTGCCGAATGACTGCAAGCGACGGGATCTAAGGAAGAATGCTCTCAGGGATTATCTCTTAGCTGTTTTCTGGCTGCTCATAGAACTCACTTGTGTTCTGCATGTCGCGCAGATTCATAAACATCAGACAGTTGCTCTGGGGCGCTCGCCCGCCATTCGGATAGAAGTCGGCGTGGCCACACTTCAGACTCGTGCCCAACGTCCCGCCCGAGGTGTGCAGCACTTGGACGAACTTGGCATCAGTCTCGTCCAGCCTGTACTTGGGATGGACGTCCGCGGGCAGTGTAAACAGTGGCCCAGCCGGATCCAGGCCAATGATCTGCTCCACCTGACCACCCAGCACCGCCCCCGCATAACCAGCTGCATGAGCACCCAGGCTATACCCAGCCAGCGTGACGTTCTGTCGATTAAAGTGTCGCGGTCGCATTTCCTCCAGAGCCGTGATTATGCCAGCGACAGTTAGACCAACATCAAATATGGACATCGAGGCGCTCTTATAGTCATTCTGCGACAAGTTGCCCCAGTCCACGACACAGACATTGTAGCGCTCGTCAAATAGCGTCCAAGCTGATAACAGTTTGTGAAAATATTATTTAAAATATATAATATAATATAAGAATAATTTTATAAATAATTAAGCTATCTTTTATGGCTGTTTGTTGTTTTTTGAAGTATTGGGATTTATGTATACTCTCTTTCCTGATTGTTTAATCTGAGTTGCTAGACAACTTATCTAGCGAGGCATATAACTATTAACAAAGAAAAAAAAACTATTATATCCTGATTTCCCAATTTCAAACTTCTTGTAAAGACGTCTACTCCATTAAATTACATATTTCTACAGTTTCAGACAGTAATCAAGCTACAAATCATAGATAAGGTACGATTCAGTAAAGGGGAAATAAAGGGGTATTGTTATGGGGCATAGTTGAGGGTTATAGTAAAGGATTATAATAAAAGTGTTTAGTAAAGATATTGTTGTGACCAATTGAAGATCAAAATGTGTTTAGAATCTGCTACAAAGGAGATCCGAACTTATACACAGAGTAAGAGCAGGTCATGTAAAGTAACTGAGAAATACAGATATTATATATATGCTTCATATTCTGTATGGTCCAGTTTTTCTCTATATTCTATATAATCTATACGTTCAATATATATATACTCTACATATTTCATATACTCTTTATATTCTACATATTTTATATATTCTACACATTCTATATATTCTATATGATCTATATATTCTATATATTCCATGTACTCTATGTATTCTACATGTTCTATAGTATCTATATATTCTATACAGTCCATATATTCTATATATTGAATATATGCTATATATTCTATAATTTCTATTTATTCTATATATTATATATATTCTATGTGTTCAATATATTCTATATATTCGAGAATTCCCAAGTATTCTTTATACTCTATATATTCCAAATAACTCTATAGATTATATATTATCTATATATTCTATATAGTCCATATTCTATATAGTTCCAAATATTCTATATATTCTATATAGAATATATATTCTATATATATTCTATATATATATTCTATATATTCTATATATTCTATAATAGAATATATAGAATATATAGAATATTTGGAACTATATAGAATATGGACTATATAGAATATATAGATAATATATATAATAATAATATCTATATAGAATATATATTCTATATATTCTATATGTTCTACATGTTCTACATATTCTACAATATCTATATATAGTCCATTTACTCTATATATTCTATATATTCCATATGTTCAATATGTTTTACATATTCGAGATTTTCCATGTATTCTATATATTCTATATATTCTATATACTCTATTTGTTCTATATATTCTATATTGATATATTCGAACACATGAAAGGAACAGCTTGAGGAATGTGTCTGCTTAGGAAACCAGATGTTTCCTAACAGGACTTAAAAACTTTTCAGCATTTCAAATTCCAGCGACATTCACAAGAGAAGAGCCATAGCATTGATTCTGATAGAAGGTTAGTTTTTAGTGAGAGGCACAATTCAATACATTTCAGAATAAGTTTTCTTAGAGCTGAATTTTCATTGATATTGACAGATAAATGGTTGCATTGATTGCACTCAGACGTCGAGGGATTCTTATGTTCTTATGGAACTTACTCAGTAGTAGCTCTTGTACCCAGTCCTTGCTGCCCTGATCGTTCCAGCCATGCAAAAATAGGGCCAGCTTCTTTTTGGCATCCAGGCGACGAAATCCGCTGAGGTCGCCGAGTTGCAGATGGAAGTGTACCTCGTCGCCGAGATTCATGTCGGAGCTGGGTTGAGAAAGGGCAATTTGGGATGAGTGTCTATAAGTATTTTTGAATGGCGCAGCACTTACATAGTGCGGCACTCAAACACAATCCCATAGTTGAGATGAGCGCGCTCTAAACTGTTGCTCAGCATCGTCTCTTGCATGTACCGAAAGCTCTTTTGCAAGATATTCCATTTGTGCAAATGGGCACCGGAGCCGCAGATGTTGCCTAGCAGCAGCAGCAGACAGGCCCAGAACCAGGCAAATTCATGGTAACTATGTTGCTTCTGTTTCCGCTCCCGCCGTCTCCAGCTGCTAAGAAACACACAAGATTATAGTATAATTATAAGCCAAGTCTACAAATCAAAGCTCTACAAAGAATTTAAGGTATGTGGAAGGGCAAAACCGGCAAATGCTAGGGAGAGAGAGAGAGAGAGAGAGATGATGCGAAAGTAGAGGAAGAGAGAGTAGTAAAGGTAGACAGATAGAGCGTACTAGATATCACGAAACGCGAATCGGAGTCGGTAAATTGGACCGCTTGGCTTGCCCCCTGACATGCTACTGAGGCGCGAGCTGCTCTCTAGCGACGTCCAAGCGCTGCTTTGGCAGCTCCAGTCGGCTCCACGTTTAGGGCCAGCTGATGACCCTCGCGACAGCAGAGGCGGCCGCCAAATGAGCTTCATGGCATCGCTAGCTCTTATTCTTGAAGTAAGCTCGCTCCGTGTTTGCACAAGTGAAAGTAAAGCTTGTAACGGGGTTCTTTGCCTCAGTGTCTCCATCTGTGTGTGTGTGTGTGTTTGCGTGTGTGTGACTTGGGCAACTTGACTGATCTTGACATAAAAGCATCGCTGGCTGGGTAGACGACCTGATACCTGTTTGGATTTTACAAGACAATCAGCAGTCGTGTTAGTCTACAACAGTCAGCTGAGCAAACACAACAAAAATTGATCGTAAACATCATCATAAAATCGATGGTTCAAAGACAATCGAGCTGCATTTATGGTACTCAGCATAGACTATATAGATCATAAAGTTTCAGAATTTTTTATGTGGTAAATACTCTGGCCCAAAGACCTTTTCTTCAAACTCGAATGCACTGACAGAAATTCTATTCAGCTAACTGCTACAAATGAATTATATAAGTTAACATATATTAAATAAAATATAATAATAATATACATATAATACAAAATATACTAAGTTGATTTAAAAGTAAGGTTAGTGAATACAAGTGAAAAATTATACCTTGACTTAACAATATTTTTCAATGAGAACGGTGTAAATCAAACCATCTTCCATGAAATTATTTGACAATTTTTTATTATGTATATTTTTTTATTAATTTCTTATTCACAAGTAATTCAAAATAAATGTAATTCGCTTGAAGTAATCTACGAATCTCGAAGTTCGTGGTTCGAACTTCCAGCAGTGTATGAAGATGAAATATTTGTATGTCAATCTAAATTAGTAAATTGATCTTAATAAAGGAAAAATCTGAATAATCTTAATAAGTATAATTATTTATTAAAAATTGTTTAAAAAATATAACATCTAGAATATTTGAATGTCAATTTAAATTCAAAATGTATTTTAATTAAAGGAAGATTTTAATATTAATTAATATCATTGTAAAAGAGATTCTGTTATCTGTTAACTGTTATATGTTGTCTGTTATCTGTTATTTGTTATGTGCTATCGTTTATCTGTTATCTGTTGTCTGTTATCTATTATCTATTTACTGTTATCGGTTGTCTGTTATCTGTTATCTCTTATCTGTTACCTATTATCTGTTATGTGCTATCATTTATCTGTTATCTGTTATCTAGTATCTGTTTTCTGTTCTATTTTATCTGTTACCTGTTACCTGTTATCTGTTATCTTTTATCTAGTATCTATTATCTATTATCTATTATCTATTATCTATTATCTATTATCTATTATCTATTATCTATTATCTGTTCTATGTTATCTGTTTTCTGTTATCTGTAATCTGTAATCTGTTATCTGTTATCTGTTATCTGTTATCTGTTATCTGTTATCTGTTATCTGTTATCTGTTATCTGTTATCTGTTATCTGTTATCTGTTAGCTGTTATCTGTTATCTGTAATATTTTATCTATTATCTGTTATCTGTTATCTGTTATCTGTTATCTGATATCTGTTATCTGTTATCTGTTATCTGTTACCTGTCATCTGTTATCTGTTGTTTTTTATCTATTATCTGTTATCGGTTGTCAATTATCTATTATTTGTTATCTTTTATCTGTTACCTGTTATATGTTATCTGTTATCTATTATCTGATATCTGTTATCTGTTACTTATTATCTGTTATCCTTTATCAGTTATCTGTTATCTGTTACATATTTTCTGTTATTTGTTATCTCTTTTTTGTTATCTGTCATCTGTTATCTGTTCTCTGTTATCTGTTATCTGTTATCTGTTATCTGTTATCTGTTATCTGTTATATGTTATATGTTATGTGCTATCGTTTATCTGTTATCTGTTATTTGTTATTTGTTATTTGTTATTTGTTATTTGTTATTTGTTATCTGATATCTGATTTAAAAAGCTCAACTTTATCTCTTTATATGCAAAAGCATATCAAATGAAACTGACTTATATATAAGCCACATATGTATGTTCAAAGGGTATTGAATCATCGGCGTTTCGTAGAAAGTCTTCTTTTTTGTGTTATTCTAAACAATTACCATACCTATAGATTTTTTGTGATATTTTCAATATCTATACATATGAATCAATATATATACATATCTTAATTGACTAAAATTTTGAAAACATCTCTTTGTTGATTTAGTCACGATTGTTTTTTTTTCAGGGAAGGTATCTAAAAAAGACATTTAGACTCTAATTTTAGAGCACAACATAAAAGTTTCTCTCTCTCTCTCTTTCTGTCTTTTCAGAATCCCTCTGATTGTTGAGCTTTCTAGCTTAATATAAACATGCTAACATAGGCAACGAAAGCGCTCACAAAGCGCAAGTCATGCTAATGATGACAGCCCAACAAGACTATTAAAAGTGCCAACCGAATGCCACATTTTTTCTCTTCCTTCTTCATTCTATTACAATTATAAAACATCTATTTTAAGCTTATATTCTGCTAAGTATGTAAACTTAGAAACCAGTTTTCTTTCTTTTTCTAACTTTTAAGTTCCCAATCAAATATTTTATGATACTTAGCAAAAAAAATATAAAATTGATTACCTTCTGTAGCCAAGCTTCAGCTTATCAGTCTGTTTTAAGAAACATCTTATTTATACCCTATTGCCATCGCAATGTAAGTTTAGGAAATCTTAAACACGAACACTTTATTGTCTCTCGTGAAATTAGTAGTACTTTTTTCGAATCTCGACTTTTCGCATATAAAACTAATTGAAAAATGTTTCATACCTTAAGCATGTCATCACAAGATTTTTCGTATATGTGGCTAGACATATATTAAAAACTGCTGATTTCGGCATTGCCGAAGTTTGGTAATAACCTTGCAATATCAAAGGATATCGATTTGCCACGCCCCAAATAAGAGGATATACATATAAATAGTTAAACCCATTCAAGAAGGGTATATTAATTTTGATCAGAAGTTTGCAACGCTCAGAACGAAGCATCTACGACTGTATAAAGTATATGTATTCTTGATCAGCACGACTGTCCGACTGTCCGTCCGTCTGTCTGTCTGTCTGTCCGTTTGTCTGGATCAACGCAATCTCCTCGAGACTATTAGAGCTACAGAGCTGAAATTTCGAACACATTACTGCTGCAGGCATTTTATATCTCGGAATCATCCGGATCGGACGGCTATATTCTATAGCTCCCATAGGGTGGATAGATTTTAAGAAATGTTTAAATGGAATAACTTCTGCGCTATTAAAGTCTAGAATTTGAAATTTTGAATATGTATCGCATCCCCATACATCCCCAAAATTTTATAGTTACAGCAACAACATTTGATATATAGGTTACTGTTGCGCTGCCCAAAAATTATACATGTCCACTTGTTTTGGGCGTGGCAACTCGGTGAAAACTATATATGCACTACAAATTTACACCTAGAGAAAGTTTTCAAGCACTTCAATCTTGATCTCTTCTTGCCAAATCAGAGAAAACTATATCTATATATCTATACAATTGCTAAAGTATAGAAGTTAGCCTATCCCTCTAGTTTTTTACAAAATTGTCTATTTTTATGGATTTTCGATGTAAAATTGTAGAAGATTCAGGCTCTACCAATCCTACTAGCGTAGCTATGTATGCTATATCTTTTTTTTCGAAAGTGCTTTTAAGCTTCCAAGTTTTTGGCTATAACAGCGCCCAAAATATTAGAGAATTATTTTGAGCACAATATACATCGCCCTTAGTGTGCTTGGCTATATAAATTTTTGATCGATCTATCGATCCCCAATAGGTATCTTATCTTTTGTGTATGGGTGGGATTCACAAGTAAATATTTCATATCTCAGTTCTAAGATGGCAATATTGCATTATAGTTCTGTTAGAAAACATGTAATATTTGCTGATATGCCACGCCCCCATTTGGAGGTATCCAAAAAATCGTACCATTTTAAAGACCTAAAGGCCTACCTAGTAAACAGCAAATGTTCAGAATTTCTCTAGCTTCAAAGGTGCCGAAATGCTTTCAATTCATACAGATGGGCCAATATACTCTTTCCATTTAATGAACGAGCATAAAAAGCAACTGCGTCGTATGATAAAAGATATTAACAATTGTGAAAACATATTTCTTGAATCGTATGCATTTGCTCGAAATAGTTCGTAGTTCTGATTACATGCGTATATCCGATCCTCCTCATTAGCTTAAGCTATTAGTATACTCTTTTTCAAATGGCATAGGGTATACACATATTTGCTTAGAGTAATTGTTGTTAATATGAACATATTTTTATATGTTTATAAGTTGATTTTGTTTTAGACTGTAATTGAAATGTGATCGAGACCCTTAGGGAGTTATTCGTTATTCAACGTTCGGGTATCAGAATATCTCATTGGCAGCAGTAGGCAATGTCTCGTAATATACATGCCCATGCCCGTCCTCTACGCTCCATTTGCAGTGTCTTATCATTAAGGCGAGCATGGTGTAATTTTTAATGCACAACGAGCGTTGGCTGCCTTTTAGTACTCAGTATTGTGGTGCGATGTTAAGCAGCAGCCTTTCTCGCCCGGCTTTGGCTCCCATCGCTTTTGCCTATTAAGCAGAATGATAATAATAATGAGTAATGGCAACAACAACAGCTGTGCACAATAACTTCACATGTGTGCGTCCCTCTCTCTCTCTCTGTGTGCGTCTGTGTGTATAAGTTGTTTATGCCTCTGTATGTGTTCGTGCGCTTGGGGACGCATTCAAAGCAATTTTCACAATTTTCGTATTGTTTACTTAATTAATTCTGCACAAAGATTTTCATTTACGAGTGTGCTGCCTCCTTAAATGTGAGTGTGTGAGTGTGTGTGAGTGTGCCCACAATTGTATTGGTATGTTTGTTATGTTTGTTGCGGCACATGCAACTGTTGTGCGGTTATTAAGGCAAGCTATTCACACACACACACACACACACACACACACACACACACACACACACACACACACACACACACACACACACACACACACACACACACACACACACACACATACACACACACGGACACACAATGCCTGCCTTTACATAGATCAAGTCGCGTAATGAGTTTTTAACATTAAATGAACGCCAGCGCACAAAATGAAGAAATTGACACTTTTTGCGGCTTAAATTAATAACTCAATGCTGTGGCTTCTTTCCTTCCCTTTTTGATGTTGTTCTTTTTGCTTATTCGTATCTTAACAGATTTATACAGAGCTAATTGTTGTAGAGCTTATGCTAAAAATGGGGATGGCTTTCGGAATCGATTCCAGATATAAAGTATACGCCCTGTCAACTCTGATCTTTACTAATGATTGACTAATGATCTTTACTAATAATAATAAGTACTATAAGAAACAAACATTCCACATTTGGGAGCTCAACCTTAAACGTACTACATGTACACACTCTAAATATATAGAGTTTCTTAAGCCTTCCTCGTTTGCCTACCTAAGACAATATTACTTTGCAGCTGTTGCAAGTGAAGATTCTATTCCTTTTTTCTGCCAAAACTTCTTTCAGTTTTCAAATAAAAGATTAAAATTTTTAAAATGTTTTGTAATTCTATAAACAAATATTTGATGGCTAGGTTTTGTGTACAAATATGAAGAATATTGGAGTTTTTGAGACCTTCAGAGAATTTAAACATGTAAGATCGCTTTTGTCGGGTCTGCCCGAGTACGAGATCCCCTGAAGCAAGTCCAAGGTATTGTTTTAAGCAACCTAGCTTATATCTTTTATCTATACATATTACCCTCTGCGCGCATATACACATGTACACATATACACATGTATACACAAAACAAAACATACAAGACATGCATTTAGTTGATTTGAATGTATGTGTGCACACGTAGGCTTTTTCCAGCTCTATCTGCAGTAGATGTCAATCAAGTTCGTGGCTTTATAAATTCTGATCAATCTAGAGGAAAAGGTCAACAGCAACTTATTTGATATGCCATGCCTCCAATGGGCGATGCTAGATGATTTTGACAAATTCTAATCTCCTATCATCCTAGTTTATACTCTAAATTCCAATTTTCTAACTACGGACGGAAGGACATTTCACCAAAATGAACTCTATTCACGCCGACAACTAGCATAAAATTTTTATTATATTTGATTTAGACTTAAATAATATTATAAAATTATTTAAAAATTATAAAAAAAATATAATTTTAATATATTTTCATTATTTTTTTTTAATCCCGATATTTTTTCTGAAATTGCAATGTAAATAGCCTAGTCTAATAGATAGCATATGGGTGTGACACATGTACAGGGTATCTCGCAGTCAGTCACTTACAGCTGAAGCACTCCCACTTGCTGTTGCCTGGATTAGGTCAATGCGCGCTGCAAAAGAATTAATTAATACGCCACAGCTGCTTGCCGCTGCAATCAAAGTACACGATGCACACAGAGGTCATTGTGCCAGCGAGGGGTTGCGACTTCCATATTTTGGTGTTGTCATGAATAACTCGCTCTGAACACGGACTAAAAGTTGACACAGGATAAAAAGCTTGTTTCGCTTAAGTACACTGATTTAACACTATTTACAATATCTCAAGCTATTGTAGTTTGATTGCTGGTGGATGTAATTTGGCTTAGATCCTTGTTGTTATATATATATTTATTTGCATACCCTGCACCCAATGGGAATTCAGCGCTGTCCACCTGTCTGTCCGTCCGTCCGACCGTCTGTCTGTCCGTATGTATGAACGCGTCGATCTCAGAACCTATAACAGCTAGAGACTTCAAATTTTATAAGAAGGTGCTTTTATACAGCGCGCATATCGAGTTTGTTTTAGATATTCAATAACTTTTCCCGTTTCAATGATATCGATTAAAAGCGTTATTCAGTGTTTTGAATATATCTCTTACATCTTTTAAGCTACAGTTACCAAATTTTGCATTTTATAAATAAAATATATTTTGTATTTTATTATATTTTGGATACCGGCTCCACATTTAACAAAATCAGTTTATTAAAAAAAAACATTTAAGCTATAATTTAATTTCTTTGAATTTTTAAGGCAAACCCGTTTTTTCTATAAAATAAAAGCATTCAATGCTGAGAATTTGATCAAAATCCGTTAAATAATACAGAAGTTATTAAGGAAAACGGCAGCAGCGCCAAGCGCCTAGCATTTTCTCTATACGTGTGCACACATACATTCAAATCAACTACTCAGTAATCGGCGCTCTTGCTTGCGTTCTGAATGCTGATACTGAATCTAGTTTTACTTAAATTTTTACTTGTCATTAATTGTTAACTTGTTCAATCCCTAGAAGTAGGCTTTAAAAAAGAAGCTGCGGTAAGCAGCATGCCAAAGTTCCTCTAAAAATCGATATTTTAAGTGCGTGGCAAATTTAAAATATCGAAATCAATCATTCAGCCTGTTTTTGTAATTATTACTTTACTCTAATTGGTTATTTAAGACTTTGACTTTAGAGACTTGAATTTGAAGCGGGAATTAGGAAAATATTGATTTGGGTTGTTTGTGGTGGTGATGGTGGTGGTTTGTGGGGGTTAGCTCAAAAAAGTTTCAAGGCTCCAACTTCAATTGAAAATTCGATTTAGTATAAATATAAACATTTTCACAGATTTCTTCTGTCGGAGTATAAAGTGATGCAATAACTACTTCAGCCTTCTCAAATGCCAAGTAGAAGTACTTTTTAAGCCCGTGGCTTAAAATTCACTGTCATAGGGTTTTATTCTTATATTGAAGAGCCCAATAACCACTAACTAGAAGATTTACTTCAATGGGGGGGAGCTGATGTCAAGGTCTTACCAAGAAACTCACCTTAAACTTTGCTTCCGTTTCTGTCTGAAGTTCCAGTTTAAAGCAACGTTTCAATAATCATGTTAGCACAGCACAACGTGAGGTAATTTCTTGTGTCAATATCAAAACATAAGTTCTCATCAAGTTGTCTTTTTATAGATAGAATATCAAAGTGCAGAATATACTCAACAACAATCAATCCATCAATTTTGAATTTGTACTCTCATATCCCAGACAAACCAAGCAGACACCGGGATTCGAACCCTGATAGTCCGTGTTCATTGTGCCTGATTGACAGGGTCACTTACGGAACCCATAGGCCGAGGAGTGCGCCCTTATTATTCTGCTTATTCGAGTCCATGGGAATGCTTTGATGGCCTTGTGCTCGAGTTGCCAGCGTGACGAACTAAAGTTGTCGTCGTGTTGCACTCTACCCTGTAATTTGCATTGCCTGCAGACTTCAATTTCAAGTTGAAGGCGTTCCCAATAGGCGTGACAGTGTCTAAAGCTAAATCGGAGGTGGAGCAAGAGACAGAGACGGAGGCTGTGCCCGAAGGAAGGCAGGACTTTCACTCAATAGCAGCGAGTTGTTAGGAAAACTATTTTACCGCTCAATTGATTTTGCAATTTATTTGCGCGCATTATGCAAAAGCAAACACACACACACACACACACAGGGGTATTGGGTATCTCAGCGTGTAGGAGACAGCAGCAGCTCACGTGTCCTCAGCCCAAAACGAGCTTTTGCCAGTGGCGGGCGCACTTTCAATTCTATTTACTCCCAATAATCATCATCAATGTCAGTGGCGCTTGCACTAAAGTAAAATAACAACAGCAGCAGCAGCGGCACCAACAACAAAATCAGCAATAACAATAGCAACAACAGTAGCAACAACAACAACAACATCCTTGAGCACATCACAAAAGTAACAACGTCAACAGGATCATTGGCGGTATTGACAGCAACAACAGCAACAGCCATAGAAACAGCAACAGCAGAAGCAGCAACTACAAAAAAACACACAAAATGAAAACGTGGCGTTCGGCTATGAGTGACTGAACAGTTCTCTGTTCGCATAGACTGAACAGACTCGGAATGATCTTGAGCTTAAGAGCAGGTTATCAGAAGGCCTCAGATTGAGTTTTTCAACTTTGGCCATTTAATTAGAATGTTGGATATGTTGGGTCTTGGCTACAGAGAGAGAGAGAGAGAGAGAGAGAGTGAGAGAGAGAGAGAGAGAGAGAGAGAGAGAGAGAGAGAGGCTGCAGGAAAGCCAATAGGCTCGTTTCAGTTAGAGAACCGAGTTTATAAAGCAGCTGTGTGTTGTTTTGTTGTCACAGTTGCCCAGACACTCCAAACGAGGCACACACGATGGCAAGATGGAGAGGCAGCAACGCATAGGAAAGTTGATGTTTATATCGATTGCTGGCAATTTCGAGAATTACAACAGTCACACACACACTCACATTCATTCATAGACAGACAGAACGTGCGCATGTTGCTGTCCTCGTACGTCCTGCGTCCTGCGTCCTGCGTCCTGCCTGGTTGTCAGGTTTGTGTGTGCTGAATTGTCGCCAGTGTGAGGGGGCGTAAGCAGCGACGGGGTCAACGTCGAAGTCGCAGTCGCCATCACCATTTGACATTACTTTTCCAACAATCACACAGAGTGGAGATGGGGTGCTCTAGCCAGGAGTGTTCGACTAGAAGATACTGATTCTATAAACATCATCATTTAAATTTAATTTTTTTTTTTGGATTAAGACTTTTAACTAAAAATTTGCATGATTTTGAAAATTTTGAATAAAATTCAATTCATTTCAAATGTCCCCATAATAAGCAAAAAATATAAATACAGATTATGTTATTCAGTGGTAATATGGGAATATATGCTACTTCAAGTTAAAGGCAATAATTATACTACCTTGCAGAGCTAATTATCTGTTTTTTTTTTTTGGGATCTCAAAAAATGTTTCCAAGAAATTGCAGAAATGAAAGATTTTACTCAAAATTTGCGTATAATTCGTTAAATAATGTAAAACTCTTAAACAAATTCAGCTTATTTCTCCCATAAACTTAGCCTTTTTCTTTGCTAGCTTTTCCTTGAAAAAACGGAACAAGCTAATTTCTTCTACTTTTTGTCTATCATGAAAGCTTTTGTGTTAACTACAGGGTGTCTCGCAGTCGATCAGTCTTCACTTAGAACACACTTTGTTTTGACTGTTATTTGTTGTTAGATGGTCATTCGCGTGGGCGAACCCCGCTAACTAAAGCTGGTCTGAACCTATATTTCTTCCTTTTGTCATGTGCTTCACTTTAAAGTGGAGTTTTGTGCAATTATTGTTGCAAATTTGTTGAAATTGATGAAAATTGTCATAGCTTACGTCATAAAAAGCATGCGGGGCTAAGCGCACTTACCGACAAATCCGCTTGTCAGGGTCACATATACAAACACAAATTAACAACAATGGACAACTACAGCGATCAGAGTGTAAGCAGCTCACGCGCTAAGCTAGCATAATGTCTACAAAATCCAAGCCCAGTAAACAACACCCCACACACACACACACAGAGGGAGTGAGAGAGAGAGAGAGAGAGAGAGAGAGAGAGATAGAGTGAGAGTGAGACATTCATATATAATCATAACATTTTTAACAAGAAGAACATTTTGACAGCAAAGTGTCGAGGATAATATACCCTGTAAGACATGAGGGAAATCAGCTTGAGATATGAGTTAAGTTAAATTGATATATATGTTATATATATATATATATACATATAATATAGTAAGTCAAATTTAACTATAACATTTCATTCCTTTCACATGAACTCAAAAAATGAATTTGATAGCAAAGCAGCCAAATCCTTAACGTTTTCCATGTTGTTAATGATCAGGAATATATGTAAATATGTATATGCATAAATATATTTACATATATATATTTACATATATGCATATATATATTAACATATATACCTAATCATTAACAACATGGAAAACGTTAAGGATTTGGCTGCTTTGCTATCAAATTCATTTTTTCAGATCAGTTAAATTTGACTTACTATATTATATATATATATATATATATATATATATGTACAGCCGAGAATGCCTTCTGCTGTGTTTGGTGCATTTCGTAACCAAAATAATTGTAATACCCTCTGCAAGGGTGTAAAAATAGATTACAATGGTTTAAAGCTAACAATGGAAGACCTTTGCTACACGTTACTTGCCAACACACTCACACACACACGCAGACATTTGTGAACCGCCTTCGTTTGGCGTAGCAAGTCGCTAAAAACCCAAACAAAAATTTGCAGCTTTCTATCGCATAAATAAAGTTTAAAATAAAGTGAGCAAAGAGTTGTGGAGCAGAGCAGAAGCCCCAACAACAACAACAACAACAACAGCAGCAACAACAATGCCATATCCACAGAGTTCACACGCAAACGCGTTTGTGCCACGCCCCAAAAAACAAACGTCATTTAAAAGTTATTTCAACGTTAGTTGGTGCTTATGTAAAAGTAGCTGCCGGGCACAAAAATGTTATCCGCTCAGCCCTCGCTGGTGTTTAAGCAAACTTCGCACTTGCACACACCACCCACCCACATACACACCCACATACCCACCCACCCACACACACACACTCATGCACACGTGAGAGCACGCACACATAAATGAACTAAACGCTACGTGCTGATTACTGCAAACGCAAGGATTTTCCCACACAGGATTTTGCCAAACACCAGAAACAACAGCAGCAACAACAACAACAACGACAACAACAGCAACGGCAACAACAACAACAGCAACAGAAAAAGCGACACCAGAATTTACTACAGGATCTCATTTGTTGGTTTTGCTTCTGTTTGCCAAGCATTTCGCGCGATCCACACGGCAAAAAAAAAAAACACCTTCCATACACATACACAAACACACACACACAAGCACACACACATGCAATCGCTTGTACGTGGACATTGCCCGCTTAACAAAATATTTACCAAGTGTTCACATTGTACTGGGCCCCCGCAACAGACAACGAAGGCAAGGGCAGAAGCAAGACGTCAAGTCAAATGACAGACTGCGGGTGTGCTCGACGAGCAGCTACCCTGCCTGAAACATAAACCAACCATATTACTTCACATTAATTTCTAAATATATTTATATATATTAATGATATAGCAAAGTTTAACTAGAGCCTGGAATTTTGTGAAATCGAACTTAAGTTTATCGAACTATATGTATTTCCCTCCTGTTTAACTTTAAGAAATAGAAACTTGTAACATAGTTTTTAATCTGTTTAATCTTAAGAAGTAAAAAATGGTATCAAAGTTATTTTTATTGCACTTAAAGCAAATTATTACAGGCAAATAGTGATAATAGTTATGTCAGCAAAGTCTCAATTAAATTTATCTATGGTATTTGTTGGCATATCTTTTTATTTTTATTTTAGGCTTGTAACATTTGAGGCTTCTGTGTAAAAGTGCAATTTCTAAGATATATGCTATATGCTTAAATAAGTAAAATTCGTTATATCTTGTAAAACAATTTTCAAATTTTTGTCATAGGAGTTTTTTTCCTATGGAATCCCAATATTGTTAAAAGCTTGCTCTTTTATAAAAAGAATATTTATTTATTTCGAAAGAGAATTAATATTTTTATTTTATAGATACTTATGAACTATATGAGTAAGACTTCTATACCTGACTAGGCCAACCCCTAAGCCAAGCTACGATCGCCCTTTGCTGTCAAATCAAGCATGCTAGAGACCTTATTATACTCGTTCACTGGGTGAAAAGAGTATATTGGTTTTGTGCAGTGCCCGTTCTGCTGTCTATCCGTTTGTCTGTATGAAGCTGGAGACTTGAAATTTGGAACATATACTCGTGTGTTCTCGCGTCAAGCTTAAGTGTTTTCCCGATACGCCCATAGAGGCATGGCAAATCGGGGTTATCTATCAAAACTAAAAAACGCTGTTATTTTCGTCAATATTGTAGTCTAAGAACTGGGATTTGGAATATTTACTCATATACACGACCCGGACACAAAAAGATGCGGTGAATCTATTTAGACCCCCAAAACTTGACATAGAAGATACTGCTCTCTTCCTCCTTTAATTGACAAAAAATCATTATGCGCCTCTTAGGGCGCGGCATTTCGGATATCTATAAATATTTATATATATATATATATATATATATATATATATATATATATATACAAATCGATATGTTCCAAAGCTGGGGTAATCAACTTTTACAGTTAGATTACTGTTGATCCCTTCAACTAATACTATTTGATTCAATGAGGCCGTCGTTTTCTCGTGAATGAGTATATATGCAGTCGGTAACGCCCGACTGCAACGTTCCTACTTGTATTTATTTTAAACTAAAGCTTATTTTCACTAATGGATAAGGAGGAGTTCATAATAAAATGTAAGGTATTAACAAAAATAGTATTTAGAAAAATCTAACATAATTTGGGGAATAGGATAAGCAGCTTATTTGGTTGTTAGCTTTAGCAACATATATTTTTCATTTGCTTGATTTTAAAATAATGAAAAATGGATAAGGGAAAAACCTTTAACGAGGCAGAAAGAGGGGGCAGTGTACATGCAAAGACTGTAGAGAGTACAGAGTACAGAGTACAGAGTACAGAGTACAGAGTAGAGAGTACAGAGTAGAGAGTACAGAGTAGAGAGTAGAGAGTAGAGAGTAGAGAGTAGAGAGTAGAGAGTAGAGAGTAGAGAGTAGAGAGTAGAGAGTAGAGAGTAGAGAGTAGAGAGTAGAGAGTAGAGAGTAGAGAGTAGAGAGTGAGAGTAGAGAGTAGAGAGTAGAGTGGAGAGTGGGGGGTGGAGGTGGGGTGGAGAGTAGAGTGGAGGTGGGGTGGGGAGTGGGGTGAGTGGGTGGGGTGGAGTGGGGTGGGGGGTGGGGGGTGGGGTGGGGTGGGGTGGGGTGGGGTGGGGTGGGGGTGGGGTGGGGGTGGGGTGGGGAGGTGGGAGTGGAGTGGAGAGTGGGGTGAGAGTGGGTGGGTGGAGGTGGGGGGTGAGTGGGGGGGGAGGTGGGGGGTGGAGGTGGAGGTGGAGTGGGGTGGGGTGGGGGGTGGGGGGTGGGGTGGAGGGAGTGGGGTGGGGTGAGGTGGAGAGTGGGGAGTGGGAGAGTGGGGAGTAGAGAGGGGGGAGTGGGGTGGAGAGTGGAGAGTGGAGAGTGGAGAGTGAGGGAGTAGAGAGTGGAGGTGGGGGTGGGGTGGGGGTGGGGAGGGGGGGGGTGGGGGGTGGGGTGGGTGGAGTGGGGGGTGGGGTGGAGGGTGGGGAGTGGGGTGGAGGTGAGGTGGGGGGTGGGGTGGAGGTGGGGTGGAGAGTGGGGGGTGGAGGTGGGGGTGGGGGAGTGAGGTGGGAGTGGGGTGAGAGTGAAGTGGGGTGGGGGAGTGGGGGGTGGGGAGTGGAGGTGGGGGGTGGGGTGGGGGGGAGTGAGAGTGGGGTGGAGGTGGGAGGGTAGGGTGGAGGTGGGGGGTGGGAGTGGGGGTGGGGGGTGGGGTGGGAGTGGGGGTGGGGGGGGGGTGGGGGTGGGAGGGAGGTGGGGGAGTGGAGGTGAGAGTGGAGGGTGGAGGGTGAGGTAGAGGTGGGGGTGGAGTGGGTGAGAGTGAGGTGGAGGTGAGTGAGTGAGAGGTGGGGGTGAGGTAGGGAGGTAAGGTGGGGTGGAGTGAGGAAGTGAGAGAGAGTGAGGAAGGTGAGGTGAGGTAGAGAGTGAGGTGAGGTAGAGGTGAGGTGAGGGTGGAGGTAGTGAGTGAGTGGAGTGGGGTGAAGTGGAGGTGAGAGGTGAGGTGAGGAGAGGTAGGGGGTAGGTAGAGGTGAAGTGAGGTAGGTAGAGTGAGAGTGAGGTGGAGAGTGAGGTAGGGGTGAGTGGGGAGTGGGGAGTGAGGTGGGGTGGGGGGTGGGGGTGGGGGGTGGGGGTGGAGGTGGAGGTGAGGAGGGTGGGGGTGGGGTAGGGTGGGGGTGGGTGGGGTGGGGTGGAGGTGGGGGGTGAGTGGAGAAGGGTGAGGGTAGGGGAGTGGGGAGTGAGGTGAGAGTGGGGAGTGGAGGTGGGGAGTGGGGGGTGGGGTGAAGTGGTGGGGGGTGAGTGGGGTGGAGAGGAGGAGAGTGAAGGAGAGTGAGAGTGAGAGTGGGGAGTGGAGAGCAGAGAGTGGGGGGTGGGTGGGGGGTGAGTGAAGTGGAGAGAGAGTGGAGGGGTGGGGAGTGGGGAGTGGGGAGGTGAGAGTGGAGAGGAGTGGAGGTGGGGGTGGAGAGTGGGGTGGGGGTGGGGAGGGAGGGGTGGGGGAAGAGAGGTGGAGGTGGAGAGTGGAGGTGGGGGGAGTGGAGGTAGGGGTGGGGTGGGGGTAGAAAAGAAGGGATAGAGGAAGAGAGAGA